>JARSSU010001775.1:0-30980 GCA_029619165.1 Eurosta solidaginis | reverse complement strand
ATTCACCTCCCCTTCTACGGATTTCCACCTTTCGGTTGAAATCTGCCCATTGTGGACGCTGCAATATAGTAGGCCCGCAGTCAGGACAACTGCGCTTATCTTCTGCTCGGTGAAACCCGGAGTATCAGCGTTAGCTTCCTTTAGTATCATCGAGTGAGCTGGTGTCTGATTGTGCTAGTTCGCCTCCTAGTTCTTGGACTTGGGCGTTTACCATCTCCCTTCTCCCTCTTAGCAGCAGGCTTTTCAGGTTCAGCCGATCGCTGCCTCTTGCCTCTCGGGACTTCTCCCTCTTCGATGCCGTTGCAAAACTGAGGGTTTCTCGCAGAAAAGTTTTCGTCAGTGAACTGTCTTCGACATTCTTCCACTGTCTCACGGGCCCATTCCAAGCGATTCCTCTCATCGTTGATTGGATGCACCACTTCCCGTTCTAACATTAGTTCTATGTGCGGGGTAGCATGCCGCTCCTTTACCGAGCGCACTGACTGCACGCTATCGTCGCTATCCGCGTCCGAGTCATCGCTGATAGCGATTTCCTCTTCCCCAGCTTGCGACACCATCGCTTTTTCCTTCTGCTTACTTTCTTTTAAAATTTTGAGTTCATCTTGGTCGTATGGACACCTATCCACAAGGCGTGGGAAGGCCATCATTACTTCCCAAAGCGGCCCGGTATCGGGAAGGCTCCGTTATACAGCCGAATATATCCCCTGGCTGCAAATCTTCCAATAGGCACAGTCCGCATAACACCGTGGATTAGGGGGTTGGGCGTAGATGGAGGCCCTAAACCGGTCAGCCCCATAGTCGGGAGCTATGGAGTTCGGCTAAGCTCTCACAGCAGCAACAAGGTACCTGCTATAGTGAAGGAACTCCTAGATATAGTATAACTCCAATATTTTTCTTGTAGTGTTTTTTAGGTACCTTATATATCTTAACAAATAGTACTTGATCGGGTTTTTCCGCGTTGGGTTAACTACCCTACTCCAGATGCCCAGGCATCTACAAACCGTAGCGCCTAGGCCATCAAAGAGCAAATCGTTGTTAGGCATCTGCTTCTTATGATGACTACTGAAACGCGATATTAATATGCCGTTAGTTTGTCTGGCCCTCCGTCGAACCGCTTAAACAATTAGTTGTTGACAGTATATTCAATTTTTGTGTAACACATTTTATTGCCTCACATAGACCCCATGGCGATCATTCTGCAGTTTAACATGGAGCCGATCCAATTTGTTTTAAAGCCGGATGAACTTCAATCGTGTTGAGACTGTTCATGTCCAAATTTTGGTTTAAAATTGCAAACAAATTAAGACACTAGTAAAGGTATTCTTACTTCCTTAAACCATACCACAAATACGAATTATTTATAAGAAAAATGCCGAGAGAGGTATCTAAAGACGAATTTTGAACCTAATAACAATCGTACGAAAGCTGATATTCAAAATTTTATTTCTGTCAGGAGCTATGTATGTATATATATGTATGTATATATGTATATGCAAAAAACAATTTCAAATTTTGTTATAGTTTCCTGTATTTTCCATTTTTTGTTATTGACACGTAAATGAACATGTAAGGAAGGTTAAGTTCGGGTGTAACCGAACATTACATACTCAGCTGAGAGCTTTGGAGACAAAATAAGGGAAAATCACCATGTAGGAAAATGAACCTAGGGTAACCCTGGAGTGTGTTTGTATGACATGGGTATCAAATGGAAGGTATTAAAGAGTATTTTAAATGGGAGTGGGCCTTAGTTCTATAGCTGGACTCCTTTTCGAGATATCGCCATAAAGGTGGACCAGGGGTGACTCTAGAATGTGTTTATACGATATGGGTATCAAATTAAAGGTATTAATGAGGGTTTTAAAAGGGAGTGGGCCTTAGTTGTATATGTGAAGGCGTTTTCAAGGTATCGAACAAAATGGTGAACAGGGTAACCCAGAACATCATATGTCGGGCACCGCTAATTTATTTATATATGTAATACAACGAACAGTATTCCTGCGAAGATTCCAAGGGCTTTTGATTTCGCCCTGCAGAACTTTTTCATTTTCTTCTACTTAATATGGAAGGTGTCACACCCATTTTACAAAGTTTTTTCTAAAGTAATATTTCGCGTCAACAAACCAATACAATTACAATGTTTCATCCCTTTTTTCATATTAGGTATAGAATTATGGCATTTTTTCATTTGTCGTAATTTTCGATATCGAAAAAGTGGGCGTGGTCATAGTCGGATATCGGCCATTTTTTATACCAAGATAAAGTGAGTGCAGATAAGTACGTGAACTAAGTTTAGTAAAGATATATCGATTTTTGCTCACGTTATCGTGTTAACGGCCGAGCGGAAGGACAGACGGTCGACTTTGTTTAAAAACTGGGCGTGGCTTCAACCGATTTCGCCTATTTTCACAGAAAATAGTTACCGTCATAGAATCTATGCCCCTACCAAATTTCACAATGATTGGTTAATTTTTGTTTGACTTATGGCATTAAAAGTATTTTGGACAAATTAAATGAAAAAGGGCGGAGGCACGCCTATTTTGAAATTTTCTTTTATTTTTGTATTTTGTTTGCACCATATCATTACTGGAGTTGAATGTTACATAATTTACTTATATACTGTAAAGATATTCAATTTTTTGTTATAATTTGATTTAAAAATTTTTTTTTAAAAGTGGGCGTGTTCGTCATCCGATTTTGCTAATTTTTATTTAGCACAGGAATAGGAGTAACGCTCTTGCCAAATTTCATCATGATATCTTCAACGACTGCCAAATTACCTTCTTTCAAAAGTGGGCGGTGCCACGCCCGTTGTCCAAAATTTTACTAATTTTCTATTCTACGCTATAAGGTCAACCCACCTACTAATTTTCATCGCTTTATCCGTCTTTGAATTATCGTACTTTTTGGGTTTTTCGAAATATTCGATATCGAAAAGTGGGCGTGATTATAGTCCGATTTCGTTCATTTTAAATAGTGATCTGAGATGAGTGCCCAGGAACCTACATACCAAATTTCATCAAGATACCTCAAAATTTACTCAATGTATCGTGTTTACGGACGGACGGACGGACGGACATGGCTAAATAAATTTCTTTTTTCGCCCAGATCATTTTGATATATAGAAGTCTATATCTATCTCGATTAGTTTATGCCGTTACGGATTACCGTTATGCGAACAAAGTTAATATACTCTGTGAGCTCTGCTCAGCTGAGTATAAAAATGTATCGTTTTTTACCATGGTTTTATATGAATACTAGAATACCCGGCAGACGTGGTTCTGCCCTAAATTTGGCCTATCTCCATACATTTTAATACGCTTTTTCCGTCTAACTCTGCCCTCCCCGCCTCTTCACTTTTTCCCAATCCTTTTATTCACTCCTCCCTCCGTCTTTTTCGCTTCATCTATCTCCATCTTCGTCTCATTCTCTCTCTTTCTCAATCTGCTTCTCCTTCTCTATTTTCTCTTCTCTCAATTTCTTCTCATTATTATGCATCCCTTATTGCCTGTCCCAGAGGGTGGTCTGTATTTATTCCAGTCCCAGCCCCAGCCCACTCCGAGTCTCAGTCTCAGTCCCACTCCGATTCTCAGTCACAGTCCTAGGCCTAATCCCAGTCCCAGTTCGTCTCTGGATAATGTATTACTCTGTACTAAAGCACTCATCAGCAGCTTTCATTTGATATCCATATTGTATAAACACTGTCTAGGCAATCACTGGCCCACGTTTTGGCCTATATCTCAAGACCCTAGTCACCCAGGGGTATGAAAATTACCCTCTACTGAAGCACTCATCAACAGCTTTCATTTGTTATCCGTATTCTATAAACACATTCTAGGGGTACTCGGGTCCACGTTTCGGCCTATATCTCGAGACCCTGTACGTCGATCGCAACCAAACCTATGTAGTAACTACCGCGTGAGGTCTACGCAACTTGTGTGAAAGTTTGAAAAAAATCGACCGACGCATCTCTTCAAACAAACTAACACACATTTTAGCCTTTCTTTTTATATATGTGACCTGGCCTATGAAAAGGTGGCTTATATAGATTTTAATTTTCCACACTTCACTATAATATTAAAACAAAGTGCAAATTTTCGTTGCTTTTGAAATTCGGCTTAAAAATGGCACATGGAACAATTAAAGACTCTCCTGAATTAAAAAAAAATGTCATAGTACCTCTAAATCACTGGCCCCCTCAGAAACGCCGGGCCCGGGTCCGGTCCTAATTACCACACCCCCACCCTCTCGGTGGTCCTGGTGATGTGCTATACTTGATATCATTCGCTATAACATTTTTTATTGATATGCACGTTGTTAAATTAACCACCAACCAATTACACGGAAGTATATCCGCACCACCTGAAATATGAGTGCCGGTGCGTATACGTAACATTTATTATTACGTACTAGCTTTACCAGGCGTACGTTGTAACGCCCCGAGATAGAATGAATGTTGCGTTATTTTTCTGTTTTGTTTCTGATAATTTAATTTATTGTTCTGTAATTGAATTGAATTTTGTACGCATATTTGGTGAAATTTTCGCTTAAAACCTTTCATTATTGTATCTTATTGTAATGCAAGTGGGTACATAATATTTTTGGTTTTATCGTTCGGTGCAAAGATAAGCAAATTTTTTGGTTTTCCAACTCTAGAGAAAGCAACATAAGCTGGTCATGGGAAAAGCACGGACTCTAAATTTAAGCATGCAATAGTAAGCGATTGTCCTTGTGCTTGCAAAAGCAAAGCGTTCTGGAACTGTAAGCGCTTAAAATTGGAATGGCAAATCTGTATGAATGATTGTGGATCCGTGGTATGATCACATCTTCACCTTTGCTTTACCGCTGATGATTGTTGCTTCTATTACATCGGTATTAATTTCTAAACGCAAAGTCCATTTGTACAAATTTTTGTGAGTTTAAATTCCGAAGAAACATGATTGTTGTGCAATTTTCAAAGTTGATATATGCGCAGGCATTCCAGGTGGTTCTAAAGAGTGTTTAGAAATTCAATTGGATAATTACAATTTTTATATTCATCTGTAACTGTGTCCGATCGATTTATATTTCGTCGCTTCACCAGGAAATTGGTTTGAATGCGATCATTGATTTTGTTATCATGACCATTTTTTGGAGCGAAGATAGTTCGTTCGCATAGCCAAAAAACAAAAACATTTAAATTTAAAATTCTTATTCTGAAATATGAAAAACTTTCGTCTTGATCGAAGGAACCTACAGCCAAAATTTGGTGATGATTGAATGTATGGGAAACACGTTTTCATAGGGAACACACACAACAGAATTTGATTTTTATATATATAGATAGATGTAGATAGACTGAAGCTAACACATTTTTTAACGGCGGCAGATTACTAAACGTCCAAAAGGCATAACAGCCAAACTCAACAATGCAGTCAAACTTTAGGTGTTAAAATAACTTAAGTTTGTACGGCAGCCATAGTTCTGAAAAATCCCATTTGTATGGAAGGTGCCACGCCCCTTTTCTCCATTCCACATTTTACTGGAGGTGTTAGGACTTAACGTCATATAGCTCCTTACCACTTTTCATATCCTACCATTACTACATCCAGAGATATGCAGTATGATATATTCCATTTGTATGGGAGGTGCCACGCCCCGTTTTCCCAAATCCCACATTTTCTTGGTGGGTTTAGGGATTGACCTCATATAACTCCTTACTGAATTTCAATGTTCTGGCATGTATACCTTCAAAGTTATGCAGTACAAAGATACCATTTGTATGGGAGTTGCCACGCCCTTTTATATATCGAAATTATTTTAGCCTAAACCTTCCCGTTGATCGAAAAGAACCTATAACCAAAATTTGGTGATGATTGAAGTGTGGGAAATACGTTTTCATAGCGAACATACACACATACACAGAATTTGTTCATCGCGGACAACAATGTGACACGTGATTTTTATATGTAAAGATAATGCTTATACTTTTATGATCTTAATAATTTGTTTTCAGGATTAAAGCATTATCTTATTATTAGTTAAATAAATAAGTTAATTAAATTACTTAATTTGTGAGCACTAGCTGCTAGGGATATCGAATGGGCTTAAAGTAGAAACTTAAAGGTTGTCAAAATTATACCGCAATAAACGTAAGTTACGTTCCAATGACGCGTGAACCAGATACGTATAGAAATTTAACGTGCAAATGCAACAACAATGTTGTGATCCTGAATTACTGATACTTAGCATAGACTTGACTTGACTTGGCGTAAACTTGGCAACTTAGCCGCGATTATATTCCACTTAGCACATACCATCTGGCATCATAATCAGCTTTGAATTTTATTTTTAAATAAATATCAATTTGTATGACAAATGCCAAAATGAAATGGAAACAACAAATGGCATCTCAAAATGTAAACGCCACTTAGAACTTACATAGAAAATCAAAATTCAACAGACTTCTAAATCAAGTTATGTTGCTAAGTTTTGAGTAATCAGTAACATGCAATGTTCATTAACAGAACTGTAAGTGATAGTTCTCAATTCAAGTCAAGTCTATGCTAAGTATGTGTAATGGGCCCTTGATATTATCTGGTTCAACTTCAGATCCGTATAGCAGTTCTGTTCTTTTCGTTCTCTGTAGTAGATTTTTGACAGCTGACCACTTTTGAGTTGGTAGCACTCATGGCTCAACTATATGGTTTAGCTCATCTCTACAGCATCAACATACCTTTGTTCAGATTGTCAAAATCAGCGTTGGTGTTAGACGAATGTAATGGAATGAAAATATAAAACTTAGCAGGTTTTGTGTGCAGTAAGAAAATATTGTCAATGTGTTGGTTTCATTTTGAGTTTGCCATCTCCTTCTGACAATCCCTACTCCAGTGAAATGAAAAAATAAAATCAGCTGGTGAGATGAGCCAACCATATAGTTGAGCCGTGGTAGCACTGAAATAAATCTGTGTACATATGTGTATACATAAAAGATTTCGCCATATTTAAAAGCAAAACACGGAAAGACAACTTGAAGAAAATGTAAGAAAAATAGATAGTTTGTTTACGGCGAAACTATTAAAATTAATAATCCTATCAGTATCTTCAATTTTTGTGTACATTTCTTCTTCTATTTTCAAAAAACATATGTTTTATATTAGTGCTACCAGCTCTCATAAGTTGATCAGATCGTTCCAGAGAGGTTTGAACCAGAGCCGCAGCTCGATAACTTAAGGAACGCTCCTGTAATCAACCGAACCAGGATCAGAACGTTGTCGTTGTATGTTAAATTCTAAAAAAGGCTACAGTCATATTTGCTGCATGATTACAACACTGAGCACCTTGTAGTGATGGCGTCGAGCGGAAAAATAAGCAGGGATTTATCATGGCATCCTGCTATATGACACATTAAGCTGGGTTGATTTGCATGGACGAAAGTTAATCCATATCGCGCCATCGATTTTTCGATAGGTTTTGTGGGCTCAGGAAAAAAAGTTCCACTAAGCATACCCAAAAAAATTATTTTCGAGCCTGCAAAATTTGAGTTTTTTGACTTTTTTATACTCAGTTGAGCAGAGCTCACAGTGTATATTACTTTGATTGGATAACGGTTGGTTGTACAGGTATAAAGGAATCGAGATAGATATAGACTTCCATATATCAAAATAATCAGGATCGAAAAAAATTGATTGAGCCATGTCCGTCCGTCCGTCCGTCCGTTAACACGATAACTTGAGTAAATTTTGAGGTATCTTGATGAAATTTGGTACGTAGGTTCCTGAGCACTCATCTCAGATCGCTATTTAAAATGAACGATATCGGACTACAACAGCGCCCACCTTTTCGATATCGAAAATTTCGAAAAACCGAAAAAGTACCAAAGACGGATAAAGCGATGAAACTTGGTAGGTGAGTTGAACTTATGACGCAGAATTGAAAATTAGTAAAATTTTGGACAACGGGCGCGGCACCGCCTACTTTTTAAAAGAAGTAATCATGATGAAATTTGGCAGGATTATGCATTATGTAGGCTTAATAAAAGTTAGCAAAATCGGAGAACGACCACGCCCACTTAAAAAAAATTCTAAGTCAAATTTTAACAAAAAATTTAATATCTTTACAGTATATAAGTAATTATGTCAACATTCAACTCCAGTAATGATATGGTGAAACAAAATACAAAAATAAAAGAAAATTTCAAAATGGGCGTGGCTTCGTCCTTTTTCATTTAATTTGTCTAGGATACTTTTAATGCCATAAGTCGAACAAAAATTGACCAATCCTTGTGAAATTTGGTAGAGGCTTCGAGTCGAGGACGATAACTTATTTCTGTGAAAAAGGGCAAAATCGGTTGAAGCCACGCCCAGTTTTTATACACAGTCGACCGTCTGTCCTTCCGCTGGGCCGTTAACACGATAACTTGATCAAAAATCGATATATCTTTACTAAACTCAGTTCACGTACTTACCTGAGCTCACTTTGTATTGGTGTAAAAAATGGCCGAAATCCGACTATGACCACGCCCACTTTTTCGATATCGAAAATTACGAAAAATGAAAAAAATGCCATAATTCTATACCAAATACGAAAAAAGGGATGAAACATGGTAATTGGATTGGTTTATTGACGCAAAATATAACTTTAGAAAAAAACTTTGTAAAATGGATGTGACACCTACCATATTAAGTAGAAGAAAATGAAAAAGTCCTGCAGGCGCGAAATAAAAAACCCTTGAAATCTTGGCAGGAATACTCTTTGTGATATTACGTATATAAATAAACTAGCGGTATCCGACAGATGATGTTCTGGGTCACCCGGGCCCACATTTTGGTCGATAACTTGAAAACGCCTTCACATATACAACTACCACCACTCCCTTTTGAAACCCTCATTAATACCTTTAATTTGATACCCATATCGTACAAACACATTCTAGAGTCACCCCTGGTCCACCTTTATGGCGATATCTCGAAAAGGCGACTTCAGTGCCTGAAACAAATGTAAATTTATTAGAGAGGTTGTATTCTAAGCTCTGATTCACAACAAATTTTGAAACATGGTCATGCCGTCTATTTATTCCTCTGAAATAAGAGTTCATTAAATTTGCATCAACAATGCAAGCAAGAATTTCTAGTTAAAATGGACAGGAAAGCAATGTTGCTGATCGACGGTTGGCAAAACTCTGCAGCCAATCATCACTACGTTGTAATGATGCTCGCAACGGCGGATGATCGAAAGGTTTTTTTGGAAGCCTATGATTTTTCTGGCTTTTTGCGTTGTTTGTTGTATTGAAAATTGCAATTGAGCTAGCAAAGGAACGCTACGATGCAACCGTTTATGCTGTTTTGACCGATAACGCGTATTCAATGCAAAATATGGAAATGCCGGTAGATCGTTCGACTTGCTTTACTCCACTTGTAATGCAAATTCCGCAAACTTGTTGGCTGGGGACATACTGAAACAAAAGAATAATTCCAGTATGATGACTGGTTCAGAACCAACCAGCTTTGGGCGCGAATTACTTACGGCGTTGATGTTTACCAAGAAAGGGTGCACAACGTTTTTCTTAAAGGCGGACGAACCGATCTCTTTATTTGTTTAAGTTGTACTGACTATGGTGTGATTTTACTGATGCTAGGCGAACCTGTTTATGCAGTTACAAATATGTGTACATGAAATGGACTGTGTGATAATATTCTTAACTGTTAGCAAAGACAATAGATACACATATATTTGCATTCATATGTGCGCTTACGGTATGGGTAAAGTGGGATGACTGGAAGTGAAGGGTGTGCCGTTTCGAAGTTTAGCAACCTAAACTAACGGGTGTTTCATTTCTCAACAATGACAAATATTATGACTGTCCAAATGACTTCAAACGGACTGGTTTGGTGGTTTGTTTTTTGAAGGGGGTGGCAGTAAGCCAGTGTTATCATGTGCAACACAATGGACGAGCCGACGAGATGCCGCCGAATCGTTTTTGAACAATTTGCCGGCGATGAAGACGGTTGCCGTTGATTGCGAAAATGAAGCAGAGTTCGACCAGCATGCAACCACACCAAAACCGACTTATCCTCAATTCTATTTAATAAAGAATTTCTCGCATCGGTCAAACAGTTACATGATTTATTAAATCCAGTGGCTGAATTGACAAATTTTTGCCAAAAAAGTACCAATCGCTGCTGATGCCGCTGAAGAATGGCTCAAATTGTCACAGGAAGGAACGGTTGAATTACGTGAATTCTTGGATTTTCGCATAAAAACATTGTAAACATGACCGCGAACTTTTTTCATCCGGTATATCGTGGTAAAAGATTAAGTGAAGATCAACGAAAAGAAGTTACCGGTCACGTTTTTGCCAAATGCGAAGCACCTGACCTTGAATCGCTACTTCAATTTACCGCAGATGAGGGAACGTTCGCCAATTTGAACCGCAAAAAAAATCACTTCAAATCACTACGCTGGCTAGCAGAATTCGCAATGGATTATTTAAAGATTCCAGCATCAACTGCGTTGCTCGAGCGTCTATTTTCGAACTGGGTGTTTGTGTATAGTCACATCAGAAACCGGCTAAGTGCCGAAATATCGAAAAAGCTCTTGAATGTGTATTTCACTTTACGCTCAAACGATCAAAAAATAGAAGAGAATGAAATCGAAATAACCTAACATGAAGAATGTTGAATGGATGAAATAATTTCATATTCACTAAATGTGTAATTTTTCACACAGATATCACTACATTTAAAAATAAAATCAAAATTGATGTATTTTCCATCGAAAATTTATTGTGTTTTTAATGTTTAAGGTTAATTTTTTAGAGTTTTCGGCAATTTTGTGTAGAATACTTCAATTCTGTTTGGTAGTCTACCAGTCTACGTTTTCGACATGTCGAAAATGTCGAAAACTCGACAGAGTTTCCGACATGTCAACCCAGCGCACAATACGATTAACAGGAACTTTTATTTATGAGATACATGACAGATAATCAAAAAATCGATCAGGCTAGTCTTAAGGTAAGTTGCCTTGTGTTGTATGGATGAACCCAAAATTTTAAGTGTAAAAAATTTCTCAGTTTCGCGATTTCCATAGTACAATTACAATAGGGGGATTTCCGACAAACTTCAATGGAACAGTTGTGATAATTTTAATACCGTTTACAATGGACCCGACTTTCGGAACGGTTTCGGGGTTCCGTTAACTGCTGGGACCTTGTGTGTGCTTTTGTCTGCATCATATATTTTAGACACAAAGGCGTAAAACAATATTTAGCTATACTAATTTGAGGTACTACCTTCGATCGAGATCACTGTTTTTGAGAAGGATTTCATTCAGATTTGATTGACAACATTAAATTGTATTGCGTTATGTAAAGCTTACTGCTATATTAAAAAAATTGTATATGTATGTGTGAATATCCAGAGCACAATCGACCTGCCATAAATTGTTAGAGAATTGCCACTTTATGGTCGTTAGGGCGAAGCATAAAAAATCGGACGACCAACATAGCAGCCGAAAAACGTTAAATTTAAGACAAGAAAGGGTTTAAAAAATATGACACCAACAGATGCCAAAAACTGCACCATAAACCATTACTTATGTATACAAGTGCATATATTATATACAAATGTACATAGATATGTATGTAAATGTTTTTGTAGGTGACAAAACGCTTTAGGCCACAATTTTGAATGCGCCTCAAAGGATTTATGTGGAAGGCATACAAATTTTGTCCAGATGCCGACATGAAGGAGAGCAATAAAAAGTGGAATAAATAACACATTAAGCAAAACCAGCTGAGGGAGAAAACACAGAATGTAGTGCTATATGAATGGTAGTAACCTTGGCAAAATATCGCTACTGATAGTCACCACCTAAGGCCCATACACCACCGATTTTAAAAATAATAAAAAAGCTATTGCGAGGGTGGAAGCGAGTTGTGGAGGTTGTGATTGGTTTCAGCGTCATATACATACCTACTCATCACTATTCCATAGCAGCGATGACATTACAAATTCTGCATGAATTTGCACCTAATAAAAGCAAGATAAAAAAGTAAGGACGGCTCTCTTCGGCTTCGAAATTCATCAGTATATCTCAGAAATTGAAGGACAAGTTTGCGTTTAAACAGATAGACAGAATTGGCTAAATCGAGTCAGCTTGTCATGCTAATCATTTCGGAATACATGTCGTGTGTCTATATCGTCTCTTTTAAGAAACTTAAGAGTCGGACCAAACTAAATATAAATTTTAATTTTTATGAAAGGTATAAAAACCAAAATTTTAACACAACGCAGATTGGCGTCGTATTCATATTGTCAGTGCAATCATCCTTCATTTGAGGGTGCCTACATTGACGAAGAAATACTATGCAAAAATAGGTCGACTTGACTTATTTGAACATCAAAATACTGTTGTGTTATTAAAAGAAGCAAAAATTCTTTGGATAAATCTTCCAACATTGCCTGGAAACTTTCGTCACGGATTGTTGTACATATTTATGCCTCACTATGAAGAACCGAAAACTTTTAAATTTATTAAGCGTGCCTGAATCGGAAGCCAGCATTTAAAGCGAAAACAGTGCTGGCCTATAAATGCAACCGAGAATCACTTTTGCCAGGGTACTGAGCAGAACTCATGTTCTATGAGTCTCTCGTCATACCTGTCGTGATGTATGGCTCAAGTCAGAAGAAGACGATCGGATGACCTTGGAACATACAAGAGTTTTTCTGGAAACGAAGTAGCATGAGCTGTATGGCGGAGTTATGAATAAAACTGCCACCGGCAAAACTCAAGGACAGAGTGTCAACGGCGCTTGGTCATTGTTTATAGAGAAAAAAAAAGAGAAAAAATGGAATATGTAATAAAACGGAAATGTCTACGGAGGATCTCCAAATAAACACTTAGGCGAAGGACATGTTGTACAAGAACCTTGGTATAATGACGTGGGGTACAGGCTAACTTAATCTAAATCACGAGGGCAGGAGGAGAACATAGTGTAAAGACGAAGTAGTTTGAAGGTTGTTTGAGGTGGCGCTGATCCAGGAGCCTTGGATCTCATTGTGAATAAAGTTGATCGAGCTTAGCACTTTGTTTCGGCGTCTACCAAGCGAATCGAAAGGCAGGCTAAGTGTTGCAGTCAGGTTGTGGACCATGTTTTCATTTGGCACCAAAATTCTTTCATTGAAATAATTACCAAATCGCAACGAAAAGGATCCAACTTTTCCATTTTTGGTATAAAAACAATGAAATTAACAACTTATCATGTGCGAATATTAAAAGATAACAAATAGTGCTTTAATTCCAACTGACAGAGTTGCGGGATCTTGATTTGAATGAATCACGGATCCAAAATAAAACACTCTTTTTATATGCAATTATTTTCAAATCAAAAATATTTTTATAGCTCACGTGATATTGCATTGTAAACCTTACCAAGTAGTGCACCTAACAGCTGTTCGCCAAAATAAGCACAAACACACACAAATATCACTAATGGTCATATTACGAAAATCTTTAAGGAAATTCAAGTTAAATTTTCAAACCGACATAAACTGTGATAGTTTTGGGAATATAGCATTTAGGACACCTCATTTGCAGTAATCTAGAGAAATTATTTGCTTATATTCAGGTATTTAGTTATTTTTTGAACATGTATCTTCAATACAAAGATTGAAAGTTTATTGGTGCAACTCTGCTCTTCATGCTGTTCTTCATTCCACCCCGTCGACTGCTTTATTTTACTGCCTTCCACTCTATTCGCAGTATAACCTCAATTTAAGTTGCCAAACTATATAGTAAACAATGTTTTATTTTAACCGAAGTAGAAGAACCAAATCATAAATAAAATGCATTTTTATACTCAGTTGAGCAGAGCTCACAGAGTATATTAACTTTGATTGGATAACGGTTGGTTGTACAGGTATAAAGGAATCGAGATAGATATAGACTTCCATATATCAAAATCATCAGTATCGAAAAAAAATTCGATTGAGCCATGTCCGTCCGTCTGTCCGTTAACACGATAACTTGAGTAAATTTTGAGGTATCTTGATGAAATTTGGTATGTAGGTTCCTGGGCACTCATCTCAGATCGCTATTTAAAATGAACGATATCGGACAATAACCACGCCCACTTTTTCGATATCGAAAATTTCGAAAAATCGAAAAAGTGCGATAATTCCTTACCAAATACGGATAAAGCGATGAAACTTGGTAGGTGAGTTGAACTTATGACGCAGAATAGAAAACTAGTAAAATTTTGGACAATGGGCGTGGCACCGCCCACTTTTAAAAGAAGGTAATTTAGAAGTTTTGCAAGCTGTAATTTGGCAGTCGTTGAAGATATCATGATGAAATTTGGCAGGAACGTTACACTTATTACTATATGCCTGTTTAATAAAAATTAGCAAAATCGGAGAGCGACCACGCCCACTTTTAAAATTTTTTTTTAAATTCAAATTTTAAAAGAAAAGTTAATATCTTTACAGTATATAAGTAAATTAAGTCAACATTCAACTCCAGTAATGATATGGTGCAACAAAATACAAAAATAAAAGAAAATTTCAAAATGGGCGTGGCTCCGCCCTTTTTCATTTAATTTGTCTAGGATACTTTTAATGCCATAAGTCGAACAAAAATTTACCAATCCTTGTGAAATTTGGTAGAGGCTTAGATTCTAGGACGATAACTGTTTTCTGTGAAAAAGGGCGAAATTGGTTGAAGCCACGCTCAGTTTTTATACACAGTCGACCGTCTGTCCTTCCGCTCGGCCGTTAACACGATAACTTGAGCAAAAATCGATATATCTTTACTAAACTCAGTTGACGTACTTATCTGAACTCACTTTGTATTGGTGTAAAAAATGGCCGAAATCCGACTATGACCACGCTCACTTTTTCGATATCGAAAATTACGAAAAATGAAAAAAATGCCATAATTATATACCAAATACGAAAAAAGGGATGAAACATGGTAATTGTATTGGTCTATTGACGCAAAATATAACTTTAGAAAAAAACTTGGTAAAATGGGTGTGACACCTACCATATTAAGTAGAAGAAAATGAAAAAGTTTTGCAGGGCGAAATCAAAAGCCCTTGGAATCTTGGAAGGAATACTGTTCGTGGTATTACATATATAAATAAATTAGCGGTACACGACAGATGTTGTTCTGGATCACCCTGGTCCACATTTTGGTCGATATCTCGAAAACGCCTTCACATATACAACTAAGGGCCATTCCCTTTTAAAACCCTCATTAATACCTTTAATTTGATACCCATATCGTACAAACACATTCTAGAGTCACCCCTGGTCCACGTTTATGGCGATATCTCGAAAAGGCGTCCACATATAAAACTAAGGCCCACTCCTTTTTAAAATACTCATTAACACCTTTCATTTGATACCCATATCGTACAAACAAATTCTAGAGTCACCCCTGGTTCACCTTTATGGCGATATTTCGAAAAGGCGTCCACCTATAGAACTAAGGCCCACGCCCTTTTAAAATACTCATTAACACCTTTCATTTGATACCCATATCGTACAAACAAATTCTAGAGTCACCCCTGGTCCACTTTATGGCGATATCTCGAAAAGGCGTCCACCTATAGAACTAAGGCCCACGCCCTTTTAAAATACTCATTAACACCTTTCATTTGATACCCATATTGTACAAACGCATTCTAGAGTCACCCATGGTCCACTTTTATAACGATATTCCGAAAAGGCGTCCATCTATAGAACTAAGGCCCACTCCGTTTTAAAACACTTATTAACACCTTTCGTTTGATACCCATATTGTACAAACGCATTCTAAAGTCAACCCTGGTCCACTTTTATAACGATATTCCGAAAAGGCGTCCACCTATAGAACTAAGGCCCACTCCCTTTTAAAATAATCATTAACACATTTCATTTGATACCCATATCGTACAAACAAATTCTAGAGTCAGGCCTGGTCCACCTTTATGGCGATATCCCTAAATGGCGTCCATCTATAGAACTATGGTCCACTTCCTCTTAAAATACTCTTTAATACCTTCCATTTGATACACATGCCATACAAACACATTCCAGGGTTACCCTAGATTCTTTTTACAACATGGTGATTTCCTTTACTTTGTCTCCACAGCTCTCAACTGAGTATGTAATGTTCGGTTACACCCGAACTTAGCCTTCCTTACTTGTTGATTTATGTATATGGTGAATCCAGTTACAAATAAATAGTATCTTTGATTTGGCTGAAAAGCAGAATCGTAAATATAAAGATTGATTTGGATACCGATTCAAATAATAAATAAAAAGTAAATTTTGTTTGGAGTCAGATTCATATATTAAAGGTGGATCCTAAATCAAAAAGGATTTAGATTTACGCTTACTTTTTTCAAAAAAGTTATAGATTACATTTCAAAACTTTTAAATTTCTATTATGTAACAATGGTATCTAGATCACTTTTAATTAGGTACGGAAAGTTAGTAAAAAAAGTTTCTTTTTTGCTAACACCTTGCCGGGAGTAATTTTATGGTGATTTCGTTTCAACAAAAAATATGCGCCCTCGCCCGGTGTACATTCTTGCACTTTCGCCCTCAACACTGTAGAAATGGGCCTACCATATATGCACATTTTCTTTGAAACGAGTAAAGTTTATTTTACCTGTCCTAGTCATGTCTGCAAGATAAACAATTAATTTTACCAAAATAACTCGTGAAATAAAATTAGTTCCCCGGGATGGAACATATATTCACGCGTAGATTATCTATTGGCGATTTATTGTATATTAAGGCATGTTAACGTGGTATTACGTTCTTAAGAATCGGGAACTTCCTTTTAAAAATGCAGGGTCGCAGTTTTTTAAATAAATTCAATAATAAATTCAATTTGGAGGTAAATCAATAGTTTACCATACACAAGTTTATGTATACTCGCGACAAGATGTGCCGACTGAACCAAATTTAATACCAAACAAAAATACATCGTTATTAATTCATCGATTTTATTAAATGAGGTAGCAATTTTATTCAACACGAGTGTACAGTCTCGCATTCATACACGCGAACTTCTTAAGAATCGTGATTGCCGTGAAATCTACAGTTTGGATGATTGCAGTATGCTTCCATTTTATTAAAACTTTCAATACCCTTTTCTCACTTGCAATTTGTTACGCGACAACAAATGGATTTCCATCGCGCGATAACGACACCGCATTATAATTTAATGACATTTGCTTTACCGTATTCTCCCTATTTGAATATGCCGCTGATAAATTACACTCAAATAAAAGTGCTGAGTATTTATAGAAGAATGAACTAAATTTTAAAAATAAGCACCTTGAACTCAATTTGTTTTATGCAGGGAGGAGTACCTACCCCTTTGTTATTCGTCCTATAAAAGTTTAGCAGTAGTAAATATATCAAACTGTTATTGTTCGACAAATCCTTGTGTTATAAAATCGTGTCTATACTAGAGTCTGATATGTTAATACCGTCTTTTTTTAGAGGCACTTACCGAAGCTAAACCGTAGATATTCGTCGTTTCCGATGCTGGTTAATAGGCTTATGTAGCCGATTCCATTAAAATATTTCGAAATAATCTATTGTTTGATGAACAGAGTATATTTCAGTGTAGTCAGCTAACATTCTAGTTAATTGACTAGAATTTTGTGGCGTTATTCATACTAGTTAGTATTTCATTTGGATTTTGTCTGTCGAACTCGATGAATGCGATAATGCTTTCTGCCGGCAATTTGCAATACATACTTCAGTAAACAAGGCTATATTTCGTACAAATCAACGGACACATAAACACAAACACGCGCACATAGCACCTCACCGTTACTTCTGCAGATCAAAGAAGTCATTAAAAGGGCTAATCCTTTTAAATCGATAGGCCCAGACGGAATAGCTATGCTGATGCTAAAACACCTTGGGCATAAGGACATCAGCTACATAACGCCTGATTTCTACTTGTCATTTAAGCCTTTGTCATTTCAGAATAATAAAGAATGACAAGAATAATCCCAATACTCAGCTAACGATGGTAAGTCGTATTTGCCAATGTCATTCATTTAAACACAAATATTCTCTCAGCCACCATCAATATGGCTCCGTAAATATGCATATCACTACCACCGCGTCAAACGCCATTAACATCCAGATATATTCCGGGCAGAACCAATCAAAACTCAATCATGGGACGGTCCTCGTAGCACCTTACCTGTCAAAAGCTTTTGACGCATAAGCACTACGGTGAGATACGGCACCTTCCAACACAGCCGGTTGATCCAGATTAACATAAAGAGGTCCTAGTCATAATCCACACTAAGCCGGGAAGTAGAGCAATGCGAGGTCGCGCCAGGAGAATGCTGTTATCAATATACTATTGCTTAAACTAACTAGTATGCCATCTGGCATGATTCTGGTGCATATAATGCCTGTTTGTTAAAAGGTATGATGCTGATGCAGAGACTGGCAATTTATATTTCGCAGGACAACGCCGTGTTAAAAACACCAGTTGCTAATATGGAAAAAAGACAGAAATCCAACTAGTTGTGATTTTTGGCAAACTGATATTCTTCTAGTATACAGAAGAATTGGAGAAAACTTAGATGGCCCGGGTCGAAAATTTTACCAATCTAGTCATCATTGTGTTTATTTGTGATGGGTCACAACTTTTCCCATAAATTATTGTCATCTGAACAACGCGGTTTTCATGTTGTGTAGCTCCAATCTTACTTTCACCAGGCAGGCGTAACTATATTTATCGATGTATAATTTTTATACTCAGCTGAGCAGAGCTCACAGAGTATATTAATTTTGTTTGCCTAACGGTAATCCGTACCGGCATAAACTAATCGACGTAGATATAGACTTCTATATATCAAAATGATCTGGGCGAAAAAAGAAATTCATTTAGCATGTCCGCCCGTCCTTCCGTAAACACGATAACTTGAGTAAATTTTAAGGTATCTTAATGAAATTAGGTATGTAAGCTCCTGGGCACTCAACTCAGATCGCTATTTAAAATGAACGAAATCGGACTATAACCACGCCCACTTTTTCGATATCGAAAATATCGAAAAACCTAAAAAGTGCGATAATTCATTACCAAAGACGGATATAGCGATGAAACTTGATAGGTGAGTTAACCTTATAACGCAGATTAGAAAATTAGTAACATTTTGGACAATGGACATGGCACCGCTCACTTTTAAAAGAAGGTAATTTAAAAGTTTTGCAAGCTGTAATTTGGCAGTCGTTGAAGATATCATGATGAATTGGCAGGAACGTTACTCCTATTACCATATGTGTTATAAATAAAAATTAGCGAAATCGGATGACGAACACGCCACTTAAAAAGAAAATTTTAAAGTGAAATTTAACAAAAAATTGAATACCTTTACAGTATATAGGTAAATTATGTCAACATTCAACTCCAGTAATGATATGGTGCAACAAACTACAAAAATAAAAGAAAATTTCAAAATTGGCGTGGCTCCGCCCTTTTTCATTTAATTTGTCTAGAATACTTTTAATGCCATAAGTCGAAAAAAATTTGTCAACCTTGTGAAATTCGGCGAGGGCATAGCTTCTATGACTATAACTGTCTTCTGTGAATATGGACGAAATCGGTTGAAGTTAAGCCCAGTTTTTATACACTGTCGACCGTTTGTCCTTCCTCTTGGCCGTTAACACGATAACTTGAGTAAAAATCCATATATCTTTACTAAACTTAGTTTATGTACCTATCTGAACTCAATTTATCTTGGTCTTAAGAATGGGCGAAATCCGACTATTATCACGCCCAATTTTTCGATATTGAAAATTTCGAAAAATGAAAATAATGCCATAATTCTATACCAAATACGAAAAAAGGATGAACATGTTATTGGATTGGTTTTTTGACGCAAAATATAACTTTGGAAAAAACTTTGTAAAATGGGTGTTGACACCTACCATATTAAGTTGAAGAAAATGAAAAAGTTCTGCAGGGCGAATCAAAAGCTCTTGGAATCATGGCAGGAATACTGTTAGGGGTAGAGGTGGTGGATAATAAATTAGCGGTACCCGACAGATGATTTCTGGGTCACGCTGGTCCACATTTGGTCGATATCTCGAAAACGCCTTCACATATACAACTAAGGGCCACTCCCTTTTAAAACCCTCATTAATACCTTTCATTTTATTTATTTATTTATTTATTTAGTGTTTGTACAAGGAAGACTTAGTTTTTAGGCAGTACATAAATCCGATTAAGTAACTATACCTAAATGTTACAAAAAGAAATTTACCTATTCATCTAAAGATATAACAAAGCATATATAAAAACAGAAAGTTAAATACATACAAATTTTCAATAGTATATATTATCAAACATTAACTTAAACTTTAAAGATTTAGAGTAACTTAAGAGTTAAGAAAAGAAATGCTGCTAGTTTGAAACATCCTGCTTTTTTAATAGTTTTTGTTTTGAAGGGATGTGAGTTCCATAGACAGATCTTACTGACAAAGAACAGTCTTGAGGATGTTGTGTATTTAACTTAGGACCAATAGATTTAGGGTCCGAGTGGACTGACACAAATTTAGTTTTTCATATAAGTAAGGTGGATTTTTGGAATGAAGTAGCTTATGCAAGAAGCATAGATTTCTAAGTTTTAAGAAGTTATTACCATTACTTCCGAGAATTTGTACGGCATATGAAGAGATATGATCAAATTTCTTTTTGGAAAACCGAAACGGGCAGCATTGTTTAAGCAAGGTGCAATTTATTATGTGAATACGAATCAAGATACGTATGTAAGTTCCCCATAAGAAATTTGGGGAATTATAAGAGATTTGACCAGCTTCATCACCTATAGAACTATGGCCCACTCCCTCCTAAAGTATTCTTAATACCTTCCATTTGATACATATGTCATACAAACATATTCCAGGGTTACCCTAGGTTCATTTTCCTACATGGTGATTATACCTTATTTTGTCTCCAAAGCTCTCAGCTGAGTATTTAATGTTAGGTTACACCCGAACTTAGCCTTCCTTACTTCTTTATTTTAGCTCTTGTTTAAAATTTAAAACTATGCACTAGCGTGTTTTCTGAATGGCTATTAAAATAGGCGAAACACAGCGATAAATGCTTCGGTTGTCATGTCGCTGACAAGCTCTAGATGGCAGGCCTTGTTGCTAGACAGACCAATACGACTACATATCCTTGTATGCACGATGCCCTCTCCCCTTGGTAGTACGGATATGAAATGGACCTGCATAGTCCACACCGGTGTGCCCAAATGGTACGGAAATATTGCATCTAGGAGCGGGTAATTGGCCATCAGCTGCGTCTGTGGTTTACAGGACTGTCGGAAACAAGGCAGGCAATTCCTGATTATACCTTTGACTGCATCGCGGCCGTTTATCACCCAGAATCGTCGTCTGATGTGGCTCAGTGTCGCTTGCGTTCCAGCGTGGAGTAATTGTTTGTGTGCATGTTTAATGGAGTAAAACAGTTAAGCTGCTGTTTTTTGGTAAAAATAATTGGGTGTCGCTCGTTTATGATAATCATCGTTTTTGAGCCGCCCTCCAACACGTAATATACCTTCTGAGTCCAGAAAGGGATCTAGGCTAACCAGTTTGCTCTTTTTTCTCTATGCTCTTTCTGCACGTAGCTGTCCCACTTCAATGGTATACTCTTCTTGCTGTACTCGTTTGATCCATGATTTCAGCGCGGCATAGCGTTCAGTCCATAGACAGTATGGTGTTGTGGAGTGTGGCCACCCAAGAATAATAGCAATGAAACACTGACACCAGGCCGTTATAACAAGCACCTTATCAAGATCCGAATACCTTTCGAGAATGAAAACATCAGCCGGTTGTGTGTTTAGCACTTTAACATATTTAGTTTCTGGTAGTGTATTAGGAGTTCCTGGGTGCAGTTGTGGCCATCCGTCTTCAGGTAAGCGTAGCCATGGTGGACCAGTCCACCAGAGTGTATGGTTTATTAGCTGGTTCGGCGATATTCCCCTCGATGTGCAGTCAGCTGGATTGTCATCTGTGCGCACATATCTCCACTGTTCATTAGACGTGATTTCATGGATTTGAGTTACCCTGTTGCACACAAACTCTTTCAGGTTGGCGGGATCGGATCTGATCCAGCCAGTGCCATGGTTGAGTCGGACCAAAGATATGTGGCGACTTTTTGAAGTTTAAGTACTTCCTGAACCTTCGCGATAAGCTTGGATGCCAGAAGGGCAGCGCAGAGTTCAAGCCTTTGGTATGGTCATTCTTTTAAGTGGTGCTACTTTAGTGTTAGCTATAAGCAGTGTTGTGTATATGCCAAGTTCCGAAACCACCTTTAAGTACACCACCGCGACAAAGGCTTGTGTCGATGCATCTGCAAATGCATGGTATTCCAGCGAAGTGGCATTGCCAGATGAGTGTATCCCAGCGTGGAATCCTTAGAGTGCGTAAGTTCGCTAGTTCGTTGCGAAGCGAATCCCATTCGCTTTGGATTGAAATAGGCAATTCCTCATCCCATTCGATTCCAAGGGTCCAAAGATGTTGAAATAATATTTTCCCTTTGATAAGCGCTGGAGACAGAAACCCCAGCGGATCAAATAACTTAGCGATATCCGAGAGGAATTCTCGTTTGGTGACCCGCCGATCGCCAGGGTTGAGTTTTATGCTGTAAGTGAAGCTATCAGCGTGTGTCATCCAACAATTCCTAGTGCCTTGTATCAGTTTCCGTACCAAGCTCATGGGAGCCCTTCTCCTCACGATCGGTAGGGTCAATTTCATAAAGAACGCCAGGACAATTTGAGTTAAACTTACGAGCTTGAATCCTCCAGCTAGCAGAAGTTGTTGAAATTCGCTCCTGAGTTGATTGACGCCAGCTATGGTTTCATCACCAGACAGAACGTCGTCGACATAGAATTCTTGTCGAAGAGTGTTGCAAGCGAGAGGGAAACCTATGTTCTTCGTCTTTAGCGAGCGTCTGCAGCGCTTTCATCGCAAGGAACGGCGCACAATTGGTGCCATAAGTAACCATTAACAGCGAAAGGTTGAAGCTGGCTCCCGGTCGTCATATCTCATAAGATGCGTTGCAGGTCAACGGTGTCGGCACGAACTGTATTTGGCCTGTACATGTTTTCAATATCCGCTGTGAATGTGATACGGTACCTTCGCCAGTTCAAAACAATAGAGGCGAGATCACCTTGTAATTTTGGACCGGTGTACAGACAATCGTTCAATGACAGTCCTGACTCACTGCGCTTGGATGCGTTGTGCTGGAGTCTTTTAGCACACTATGATGGGGGAGATAATTGACGCGCCGGTTGTCGTAGCATCCTTAGTGAGTTCCATATGACCAAGTGAATAATATTCGACATAAAATCATGATACAACTTTCGCACTGTAGCATCACGATGCAAACGACGCTCCATCGTGTTCAAAAGGGATAGTGCAGCTCCTTGAGTTGAAGCGAGTTCAGTGAGATGCGACTCATTTTGACAGGAAGTCATACCACATACCGACCTGTTGCAGTGCGTTGGGTGGTTGACTCAAAGATGGCATTGCAAAGTGTTTCATCTTTGGTGAGGGTTTGTTGAACCGTTACCTCTTCTTGCTGCCAGAACGACGAATAAGCTCGTCAAGCTCTAAAATAGTGGAGTAACAATCATAAGCGGGTTTGAGGAAAGGACTGTCTTGTGTTGGCAATCTACCAAAGATGACCCATCCTAATTGTGTTTTTTGCGCGATTATGTTTGAGTTGGGACAATGTTTTATATCGTTAAGTATGATAGCAGCATAGTCACCTGCACTTAGATTACGTCTATGCTCCAGACTTATGGAAGTTAGGATCAGCAAGCTCAAGTTGGCAAAAGGTTGTGAATTGCTCGGGAGGTCTGCTGACGGATGGACATGGGTTCCCACGCGTGGTAATACAAGCGCATGGCAACGCTTTTCAAATGTAGATGTAGTCGAGTGTAGCGTGAACTCAACCGAGCCAGTCGTTGTGGGCAATCTTTCGCCATTTGCACCATTTAATGGTATGCGCAGGGGCGACTTTAAGTAACCTCAATTGGGTTACAGCGTACCCGCTGATAAACGTTGCTTCGGCTCCGCTATCTAGCAAGGTACGGAGCACCATTATGTAGCGCTGTTGTGGCGTTTGGTTTCGAAAACTTGTACAGAAAAGGATGTAATGCTTGCCCGCACAGGACGCCCAAGTTGTTCCAATGCACGCAACGATGCAGTGACCTTGTCAATGTGTCAGTGTCATTATTTCGGTGAGATGTGCATTGATAATGATCCGCTTGTTGTCAAACCTGCGTTCTAGGAGCTCCCAAGCCACAGCAAAGTTAGCGTCATTTGTTGCGATATTATCAAAGAGGTTTTAGCTTCACCGGTGAGACTGTCCTTTAGGTACTGTAAGCGCTGCGTGTTGGATAGGTTTCGACTTTGGATAACAGTTGATGTAAAAAAATTCTTGAAAGGATACCAAACGTAGAAACGAGCCGTCAAACGGTGGGATTTTGATTGGTGGTAGTCTTTGACTTAACTGCACGTCAAGTGGCGTGGTTGTGTCGCATTCTGTGAGTCTGAAATGGTAGAAGAATTAGTAGCTGCCTCAATAATGTCGTTCAACTCTCCTAATGTTTCCGTGTAAATACGCTCGATTTCAGTGTAAGCATCCAAAATCGGTTGAGCCAGCTCACTGGTTGTGGCGTCTTCAGCAGCACTTGATACGTCATCGTACCCCTTTACATATTTTTCCCAGTATTGGCAAAGCAGCGAACGACGACCGATTAAGGATCCTTTGGTTTGCTTGGTGTTGGCTGTTTTGCGTAAATTTGCCATGAAATTCATTATTAAATTTTCATTCAAATTCATGATTTAATTTTAAAGTCTTCATGGTGCTATGTACCGCTTTGTGGACGTGCAAAAAATTTCCAGAATACCGGCGTAGAGCTGAAATATTGCCTCAAGTTTGAAGTATAAAAATATCCAGTTAGAATCACGTGATATTTCCACAGTATGTATCCGTTATGTGTAGAGCAGCAATTATCGCATTGTTGGAATGTACGTAGCTTGCGTAGAGCAAATGTAGATACCTGCAAATAATCTGCGTATAATCTACACAAGAATCGTCCGAAGGCCTTTATTTTGTAAGTTAATTATACGGCCGTGATTTTTCCTATGACTTTTCAAAGGTCGCGGGCTTGTTTCCCCGCAAGGGATGCCAATTGTTAACGAGTAAAGAAAAGGAACGTCTTCTCTGATTCACGCCTCTCCGTATAATAATTTTATTTGCCATCTCCAGTTAATAGTTGTCCACATACATATATATGTATGTGCGTATGTACATAGTTTCATATAGGATACAGCTAAGGTTATTGTTTTATACATAAGTACATAAGTGCAGTTTGAGAAGTAGCAACTAGTAGCACAAAGGAAAACAAGCAAGATGGCAAGGGCTGATAGAGTTGCCGTGTGACTTCAAATACTTAACAGTTAGAGTCATGTTGGGACACGTTTACACGCGGAACATGCATTGGGTATGTCAGATTTGTAAGTAAGAGTTTATCCTATTAGAGTATCCAGATAGAAGCAAGAGTGACGCGAATCTCCCTGGTGAATTACTTACAGGCATTTTTAGTCATAGTAATTTGACGTATTTTTGTGGATATCTCTGGGGCCTTTTTGTGCTTTTGGGTATTCCATCGTCACGGGTGGGACACTTGTACGCATAATTGCATGTTTGTTAAAGGATTTTAATAAATTTTATAAGTTATTCCTAGTTTAAATATAGATTTCGGAAAATATAGTCAATTGTTAATGCACCAATTAAAAAAAGAACCGTAATATTACAACTTATTTGGAAAAAATTAATTTTAAAAATTGTCACGGGTGGGACAGAAAAAGAAGCTATTCTGTAGTAACATAAATTATTACATAAACTCTGCGAATTTGTAAAATAATTCATTTTATTTAAATATCTCCATTTGCACTGACATATGTGGAATATAATAACATAAAAATAGCTTACTTTCAGTGTCTACTTTTATAATAATAATTCAAATTTGTAGTGTCACGGGTGGGACACGTTCAAACTGAAAGTATTTTGAAAGCTTATGTACCATAATTTATAGATGCCAAAGGTTCAGAGTCGGACTTTTTCCATGAACTTTCATCATCGTCGGAATAAATTTTATTTACGTTAAGTTTAAATATTTAAGACTAGTAAGTTTTGACTTTAATGTAAGTCCCATAGAAAGATCCTCTTGACTACATCTTTTCAAGAAATGGTGTGACTGAAACTTTGTAATAGCGAGTACATCGTTCCATCTTCGGTCAAGTATGATTCTGTTAGCTTCAACCTCTTGAACATGAAATCTACAGCATTATTTATATCAGCCTTACGTTGCCGTACTTGACTCCATACCGACCTCTTCACAACGGCGCCAACTCCATCCACTGTTCCTTTGCATGGGAAAGTGGCGAAAAAATACCACTCTACCTGGACATTAAATATGTAGGCACATAGGTTCAAGTATACCCTGTTTTTAAATTGTGATGCTGCACCATCAGAGAACACTTTAATTGTTTTTAGTCCGGGAATTTAATTTTTAGTGACACGATAATCTTTTTAGGCATGCATACACAGTATATTGTTATGGGCATAAAACGTCACTAACAATGTCGTACGAATATATTTTGCCTTCAGCCAGCCATAGGATAGGATAGGTTAGGTGGTAGCTGCCCTGATAAGGATAGCTCACTTGGACAACACGAAGGTCCGTTGTGATACCACATACACCAAAAATAACGGTGACCTAGATCCAGCTACTTAGAGAATCGTTGGTAGCAACGATAAAGCTCCGAATGATACCGATTTCAACTTTGGATATATCCTCGGGAGATCCAAGTGAGTCGCGACCGAAGTACTTTCGCCTAATTCTGGCAAAAGCTGGACAATCAGCATAAAGTGATTTGGTGATTCCACCTCATCATCCTCCATAAAGCTGCAGCAGGATGGAGTTTCCAGTATATTGAGACGTACCGCATGGATACCCATGGGACAGTGCCCTGTCAAAACCCCAATGACCATTGATAGGTGAGCCTTAGTGAACCCAATTATTTCAGCAGAACCTCCTGCCATCCACTTTCGGCCAGAAAGATCTTGCTACCTGCAAGACGTGGTATCCACCCAACGTTTGCTGAGCTGATTCGAGGCCAGCTATGTAGGAGCAATCCACAGGTGGCCAGCGGGATCTCGAAGTCTCTACATCATCTCATCCGGTTCAGTTGTACCGATGCGGGCTAAGAGATCCGCTGACAGTTACCCGGGATATCACTATGGCCCGGGACCCAGATAATCTTAATTGTAAAATAATTCGATGCAATCGCAAGCGAGTCAGGCACTCCCAGACCACCCTCGATCGCACTGTAGTTGAGCTCAAGGCCTTGATAGCCGATGGCTATCAGAGTAGATGTTAAATTCCCTAACCGTGGTAGCACTGGATAGCATTCCATCCACCGCATCCTTAATCGCAGCAATTTCCGCTTGGAATACACTGCAGTGATCAGCCAACTTAAACTTACGGCTTTAAATTTAGCTCTTGACAAAAGTACCCCCCACCAACCTTTCCATCCAGCTTTGACCCATCCGTGAACAAGTTAACCGGTCCCATGCCCCAGATAATTCCTCTTCCCCAATCCTCTCTCTCTGGAATAACTGGGTGAAGGTTGTATAGGGAGCTGTTTATCGGCATACAGTAGTCCGTTCTGTCCGGGATGAAGTCGAAACTGGTAAGAAGGCTAGAGTGTCCGCGGTCAGAAAGTCTATATCCCATATCACGAAGCCTGACCAAACCTTGCCGCGGCCGCCTTTCCCGCAATATCTACTGGGTATATGTTCAGCATGACGTTCAGTGCCAAGGTAGGCGTTGTTCTGAGAGCGCCACTGATACCGATCAGCGCCGTCCGTTGCACTGACACTAACATTTTGGAGGTGCTCGCCGTGTCCAGTGCTTTCCACCAGACCAGCACCCCATATAGCAGAATCGGTTTGACCACCATCTCATAAAGCCAGTGTACTATTCTTGGCGAGAGTCCCCATCTCTTTCCGATAGCTCCTCTGCAGCAGTACAAGGCAATGGCGGCCTTCCTGGCCCGATCTTCCACATTGGGTCTCCAGGACAGTTTCTTGTCCAAAACAATCCCCAAATATTTAACCCTATCAGAAAGTACCAACGGTACCCCTCCAATCGAGGGAGTTCTGAAATCGGGCACCTTATATCTTCTTGTGAAAAGGACCATTCCGTTTTTTCCCGGGTTGACCGCCAATCCACATGAATCAGCCCACCTAGCCACAGTATCCAGGTAGCCCTGAAGAACATCGCGCAGGGCGCCCAGAAATTTGCCTCTGACTAGGATAGCGAGGTCATCTGCATAGGCAACCACCCGACAACCATTGGCTTCCAGCTCCACAAGAAGCTCGTTGACTACCACAACCCAGAGGAGAGGAGATAGGACACCCCCCTGTGGCGTGCCCCTGCACACCTTCCTCTTATTATGGCCCCTCCCCACTCCGCTGCGACAATTCTGCCGCATAGAAGTTTGCTAATAAATTCAACCAGAGCCGCCTCGACTCCTAAACCCACCAGAGCTCTTTCGATTGACCCCGGTAAGACATTGTTAAAAGCTCCCTCGATGTCTAGAAAGGCACCCAGAGCATACTCTTTGTGTTCTAGGGACCCCTCTATTTGCTTTACAATCGAATGGAGAGCCGTTTCCGTCGATCTGCCCTTGCAGTACGCATGTTGTGAAGCCGACAGTAACCCCCGAGGTATCCTTTCCCGTAGGTACAGGTCAATCAACCGCTCAAACGTCTTAAGAAGAAACGACGAGAGACTGATTGGCCTGAAATCCTTAGGTGATACTTGAGAGCTTCTGCCGGCCTTCGGATGAAAATAACACTACAGCCAGCCATACACACGCAGTAAATACTGTAATCTGTGCATGGCCCCAATGTGCAGACTGAATCTCATCTTGCATTATTACGCTATAGTTTTCACCAAATATATTGCATGATTGCTTCGTCAGTAGCTATTTCTAGTTTCACCTTAATAAATGTGTTTCAGATTGCACTCTTTTTACATAAGATGACTCTTAAAGCGGGGGACTTCTTCATCTAACTCTGCAAGGGGCGTTTTCGATAGTGCCTTCTACTGATATCAATTTATGCCGTCCATCAATTTCTGTCCATTTTTTCCAGCAAAAAAAGCATTAAATATTTCTATTAGTGTTTCTTAAATATTCTTAATTTGCTTTATGCATTGACTGCATTTCCCAAGCATACATTCCTCTCATGTTACATCACAACAAATCTTCTGTGATAAGTCACTGCCAGTAGAAGGGAAATTCGGAATCTTTATGGCGATACTTTCCGTTAGATAATTGAAATTTGCATGGTAGTTATATACACAGACATTTGACTAGTGAGTAGTACATATTCAGGACGAAGCTCATAAAATTTAGAAATGTGTATATTCGCTTCAGGGTTGTCATTTTGGAAGAGAAATAAGCTTCTCGAACGCGTCATGTTCATATGACGCTTCTGAATTGTTACTTTTCCCCTGTTTCAATATCCGTTATAATCTTATCATCTTTAAGTTTGTTATTAATTTTTTTATTTCATAAGAAATAGCATGCTATGCATTCTTTTTCCTTCAGGTGGGAGAAGTAAGTTACGAAGGATCACCAGCATTTCCAAAACAAGCTTTCGAAAGACTGCTAGTTTCTTGTTTGGGCATGAGGAAGTATTTTTCTTACCTTATTTAAAGCTTTTCCCCATGTCTGATTGCACGAAGAATACGACCCCAACATGAAACCGACTTTCCGCTTTGTTGTACTGAGAAGTCTTTTTCTTTCTCTATACCGTCTTTTCCTCTCCCTTTCTTTTTGTGTGCTGCCCCATTTCATTTCTTTGAAACGATTTTCCTCCTCATTCCTTATTTTATACGCTTATCTGATCTATTTTCCTTTCCAGCAATAAGTGGTCAGCAAAATCGTCAAGTGATTCCTTTAGTTTCTGTCTATACTTTCTCATTCTTTCCGCCGATGTTGTTTTACCCATAGTTCTGATCAAATTTCTGTTGACATAATTATAAGAAGACATCTTTTTCACTATAAGGCCCATCAGCCCTGTTAACCCAGCCTCCAGGAACGCTGCCACCCATATCTGTCTCGGGTGGGACATATTTCACTACTGAATATCTCTTAAATATCTTTGTAGAAAGTAATTGCAATTGTGTTATACATTCGCAATATAATTCTAGTTTTAGGCAAAAACACGGAAAAAACGGTTCATCACTAGCGTTGCAAATGTCCCGTATTGGCCGGACATTCCGTATTTTTCCACAAATTTTAAATTGTCCCGCCGGGAATGCTATGTCCCGGCATTTTCACAATACCAAATTATTATCTGCTGCGAAACATGGCCATAATATTGCGACTTCGATTGTAGTCAGCTCATTAAAGTATTGCATGCAACTCTGATAAAGAAAAATCATCCCTACTGTGGTTATGAATATTGTCATGTTTGACATTTCGCACACCTAACTATTTAATGTGTAAGGGTTGTGTTTTCAAAATAACGTTTGGAAAATGAATCCATAAATATAGAATTCGCATTAAACACAGTAAACGTACTAATTGTTAGCCTGTTTCATAAAATATTTGTTATAAATAAATGATTTTAAGAAGTTTAATTCTATCAAAAAACTATTCGAATGAGCAACCCTATATGTTTCTTATTTTCAAATGTCCGGACAATTTTTAAAATCCCGGGATTTGGATCAAATTTTAGATTTGTCCCGGGAACCCGAAATAAAAATTTGGCACCCTATTCATCCCTAATTTAGGAAAAAAAAGAAATGTCACGGGTGGGACACGGCCGATATTGTTTTATTTATTGTACAAAAATAGTAATAACTTACTGTGATATTTAAT
>JARSSU010001774.1:0-58283 GCA_029619165.1 Eurosta solidaginis | reverse complement strand
GCTCGTCCCCTGATCATTTTGGTATACTTATTGGTGGGTTCTAACGGAAACATATACATAAAAATGATTTGGAGCCTATGAAATGAAAAAAATCGATTTCGACCAAAACAAGTCCCAAAAACATTTTTTTTAAACTGTTAATGCCAACGTTTTTATCGCATAATTTTAAGGGGTATGAAATATGAGACAAATCGTTTCGTCAGAAACACACTTTTGCACATTTCTGAGAAACCCTTAAAAAAAATGGCAAAAAAATAAATTTTTTCACCAAAACACTCTCAAAACCCAAAAATATCAAAAAACTGTTATCGCCAAAGTTTTTAGCGGACAATTTGAGTCGGACAGGGTATACATGAAAATTTTTAAAATCAAATGAAAATTTTTTAAGTAGGTCGTGAAAAAACCTTAAAATCAAAGAAAAAAAGTCAAAAAACTCAAATTTTGCAGGCTCGAAAATTATTTTTTTGGGTGATGCTTAGTGGAACTTTTTTTCCTGAGCCCAAAACCTATCGAAAAATCGATAGCGCGATATGGGTTAACTTTCGTCCATGCAAATCAACCAGCTTAATGTGCAGTCAGTCTATTGTTGGTGAAAATTCATTCATGGCTGCCCTTTTTTATCATTTCCTGTCTCCACTTTTGCTCCATTTCTTATTTCATTCTGCAGTAAATCCTACATAGTGATTGCTCTTTCTTACTTTGCTGCTTACAGCAATCATTGTCGTCGTCTACTATGCTGTTAATGTCGTTGGTTATCAGCAATAATGGCAAATGTTGTCGTCGGTTTCCTTGGCAATCACGATACGATACGACAAGATTTTCAAATAAATTTTTTATTTTCGTCTTACTTATCCTTTTATTCCATCAATTTTATTTTTACTTTGCTTGGCTACCAATAATCTCTTTCTTATTTTTGCTTATGGTGATAATGATGCCATCGCTATAACGCAGCTGATTAAGCTTGTATCTCGTGCTACTATTATTTTCGTTTATATGGAAATTTGTATATACTCAGCTGTGCTTGTGTACATTGCAGGTTGGTTTTATCTCAGCAGTGATTCGCAATGGTATTTAGGAAATAATTCACTTGCCTGATGGATCGGCCTATTGGCTGTACTCAACATGTAAAATACTAATTAGGATTTTTTTTTAATTAAGAAAATATAATTTTTACAACTACATATATTATGTAGCAGCAACTGTTGAATAATCACATTGAAACTTATTAAGGTTTATTCATATTGTGGCGAATATTAGCATTTTGGTTCATCACTATGATGCTACTAAATAAAGCAAACAGCCACACTTACGTACATGTAAACATCAAAGCAAGAAGCCACACATACATGTAAAAAGCAAAGCTAACAGCAAAGACAATATTTCACATACATACAGGTAGGCAGCAGCAAAGAGCAGAATTTATTACTCACACATTCACATGCATATAACTAAAAGACAAAACGTGAACACCACATACCTAAAGTAGAAATAAATAAGCAGCTTTTCAAGAAGGTCGTTCGTGAAGAGTCTAGATCCTTGAAGCAAATCTCTTCAACGAACGAACGAGGCAACAGAGAGTATAAAAGCAGCGCAAGCTGAGGAATAGTCATTCATTTTAAACACTATAATTGAAGAACGCGAGTATTGTAATTGTACTACGGCCATAGTAGTGTTGTGAATAAAGAAAATCTTACCATAATGAATATTTGAGTTATTTATTCGACAGTTCAGCGATTCCAACGTTAACAGAAGATGCATGATAATCAGGAATTTCCTAAAATTCGTTACCATATATATAGAGAGAGCGAAGATGAACAGAGAGAGGTCCTACCATGGAAAATGTGCCTTATTTCACTTCAGTATTAATCTAGTAGACATCTGCGAAATAACCTTAAAGTTGATCGTGGCCTCTTTTAAACCATTTTAGTTTACCTACTAGCTTTCATGTAAACGGTGGTCTACATTTGTAACAAATTTGAAAAAAGTCAAATAAAATAATTATTTCTGAAAATGCTGGTCCCAAGGTTTTCAGTAGCTACTAAATTATCTATTCTAAGTCGATTTAGTGCACTGGTCTTCAAAACCTGAAAGTGATTGCCTTTTGCATACGCAATGAGAGCATAATTGTGCTATGGAATGCAGATCCTGATGACGTGCATAAAATTATTTAAAATATTATTTGTATGACTCCAGACACTCTTTGACACTAGCTCTCAGCCGGTATGAACAAGTTAATTATAATTTTAACTACAACTTTTCGAAACATAATTTTTCATATGAAATTACTACTAACCGATTCAAGGCTTTCACAAAGGTATGCACCTTATCGAAGGAGTGATGGCTTGACCGAACTCTATAGCTCCGACTATGATCTACGCAGTTCTGCCTCATAGAAGGGTGACCACGAAATCTATTTATTGGACGATTTGCAGTCGAAGAGAATACCCCCCTGTATTTCAATGCAACCATCCCGATATCTTGTGTTGAAAAAAGGTGTGAGAGAGGAAGGATAGAGTGACACGCGAAATAAGACAAAAGGACTGCAAGCGATATGCGGACTCAGAGTGTAAAATTTGCGAAAGTTTATCGAGATTCGTGATGGTACGGCAGGCAAATCCAACCAAAAAAGAGATTAGAGAAGGGTACCGATCAGAGGGAGTAATTTCCACAGCACCGTTCAGTTTTAAGAATTGTCTAGCGTTGCAGACCTATCCCAAGGAGATTTTTGTATAAGGATTGTTTCTATGACGAAACTTGTTGTTGGAAAATTAGCGCTTTTTTTACACAGGCGTACGTTTTCTTTCGTCGTTTGTAGACACGATGGGCAAAAGTTGAGATATCTTTAACAAATTAAGTGCATGAACTTATTTTACTCAGAATATATAGTAACGAAAATGCTCGACATAAGATAATATCAACGCCTACTCTTCGATATGGAAAATTATACAAAAAATAGACAGTGAATTAGGGAATACTGGCAAAGTGATAAAATTTGGCGAGTGATTAACTTTGGAAATAGGCGTGGTACTTCACACATTTAGGAGAAGAAAATTTGCAAAGTTTTGAGAGATTTGGTGAGAATATTTTATCTTTGACAGTAAATATTTTATAGCGGCTAAAAAGGTGATAAAAAAATTTTAAGGACTACCTTTATATAAATGGACCAAAAAATAGAAGGTAATTTTTCCTTTAATACAGACATAATCTTGTTGAATTTTGACTAAAAGACTTTAACAATAGCTCTTGTAAAAGAATTTTGGGATTTAAAATGTATAAAGGTTAAGCACGAGCAATTTGTTTTCGTCATATAAGCCATAATCTGTTGAGACCATAAGGTATTTACAAATCTTCAAGAAGCTCACACAATATGTTTTATACTAGCTAGGCCTAAAGAAGGAGAACTACTTGTTTTTAATTAAAACGAGCTTTATTTAGCTTGACTGACAGTAGGCTTGTTGGTTGGCTGGCTGGCACGAATTTTGTAATTGAAATTTAAGTAACTTACCGATAAGCTACAAGCTTGAAACTTGGAATATAGTTCAGAACCGATGACAATGCAATAATAAGACAAAAAACTCCGATAGATGGCGCATGGATCGAAATATTTCAAAAAATCGTATTTGTGGTCCGATTTAGTTCATCTTTGGAACACATAATACATACATGAATAGAAAGAGAACTATAAAAAATCGCCGCTAGGTGGCGCAAGGATCGAGATAAAAACAAGTAAAGAAGCTAAATCTGGTGTAACCGAAATTACATACACAGCTGAGAGCTTTGGAGACAAAATAAGGGAAAATCACCATATAGCAAAATGAAACTAGGGTAACCCGAAATTGTTTGTATGATATGTGTATCAAATGAACGTGTTAATATTATTTAAAACGTAATGGGCCTTAGATCTATAGGTGGACGCTTCTTTCGAGATATCGCATAAGGGTGGACCAGGGGTGACTCTAGAATTTATTTGTACGATATGGGTATCAAAGTATTGTAGCGAATTTACTTGCAAATCCTCTATTTTGCAACCTCTGCTAAGTTCGAATCACTAAACTGTTGAGATAAATAACTCCAATATTAATAATGCAAATGCCTTTATTAAAGTACTTCACAATAAATAACTCTACTATTGCCCGACAGATTGCGTGCTTAATCAAAATGCTTTTGCGTCTCTACTGCTATCGCCTTTTATACTCTCTGATTTCCTCGTTCGCATCTTCTAGGCTCTTCCATTTCAGAGTCTACTAGCTGCATCAGCTATCAATTCTCTCTCTATAGCGTCTCTCATTGCATACTTTCGGGAGTATCTCAGATAATGCATGTGGTTGTGCGTTGCTTCTCAGCTGCGTATACGTACATATATGTAGACATAATGATTGATTCGTTTATGTAGATACAAGTGACTGTCTGCTTTATTGTTGTTGGACTTTATTTACTTAGCATCAGACTAGGGATGTGAGTATCACTTAGTGTCACTATATCAGTCACAGTATTAATGAGAGTTTTTAAAAGGGAGTATCCCTTAGCTGTATATGTGACGGCGTTTTCGAGATATCGACCAAAATGTTGACCAGGGTGACCCAGAACATCATGTTGGGTCCGCTAATTTATTATATATGTATACACGAACAGTATTCCTGCCAGATTCCAAGGCTTTGATTTCGCCCTGCAGAACATTTCATTTTCTCTACTTAATATGGTAGATGTCACACCGATTTTACAATTTAACAATTTCTAAAATTATTTTGCGTCAATAAACCAATCCAATTACCATGTTTCATCTCTTTTTCATATTTGGTACAGAATTATGGCATTTTCTTCATTTTTCGTAATTTTCGGAAAGTGGGCGTGGTCCATAGTCGATTTTGGCCATATTTTATACCAAGATAAAGTGACTTCAGATAGTACGTGAACAAAGTTTAGTTAAGATATATCGTTTTTTGCGCAAGTTATCGTGTTAAAGGCCGAGCGAAGGACAGACGGCCGACTGTGTATAAAAACTGCGTGCTTCAGCCGATCGCCCATTTTCACAGAGACAATTATCGTATAAATCTATGCTTGTACAATTTCACAAGGATAAGTTAATTTTTGTTCGACTATGGCATTAAACGTATTCTAGACACATTAATGGAAAAGGCGAACCACCCCCATTTTGAAATTTTCTTTATTTTATATTTGTGCACCATATCATTACTGGGGTTGAAGATTGACATAATTTACTTATATGCTGTAAGAATTTAATTTTTTTGTAAATTGCTTTTAAAATAAAGTGGGCGTATTCGTCATACGCTTTTGCTAATTTTTATTTAGCATACTATAGTAATAGGGGTACGTGCCTGCCAACTCATCATCATGATCTTCAACGACTGCGAAATGCAGCTTGCAAACTTTTAAATTACCTTCTTTTAAAAGTGGGCGGTGCCACGCACTGTCCAAAAGTTTACTAATTTTCTATTTTGCGTCTAAGCTCAACGCACCTACCGATATCGAAAAAGTGGCGTGTTGTAGTCCGATTGCGTTCATTTTAAATAGCGACATGAGATGAATGCCTAAGAATATACGTGCCAAATTTCATCAAGATACCTCAAAATTACTCAAGTTATCGTGTTTACAGACGACGGACAGACGACGGACGGACGGACGGACATGGCAAATTAATTTCCTTATTCACCCAGATCATTTTGGTCTATAGAAGTCTATATCTATCTCGATTAGTTTATGCCGATACGGATTACTGTATGCGAACAAAGTAATATACTCTGTGAGCTCTGCTCATTGAGTATAAAAATCGTATTTGTGGTCCGATTAGCTCTATTTGGATCACATAATACATACAAGATGAAAGCGACCTATGAAAAAATCGCCGAGGTGGCGCAAGACGATATATTCGCAAAATCGTATTGTGTCGATTTGGCTCATATTTGACAAATTACGTAAGTCCGGTAGAAGTGACATCAAAATATTTTGGAGAGGGACAAGCATACGTGGCGCAGAGTCCATTAAAGTCTTTGGAAGGATTATGTATTGAGGCCTTAGATTGTACAATTGTCAGAAAGTCCTTGCAGTAATAAGTCACTAATGACTAATATAATGAGAAATAATAGGCAATTAAATAAAGGCTGAAAACTTGAAATAAAATAATTAAAAAACACTATTAGTAAACGGTTTTTATTGAAAACAATACTTAGATGTAGTAATAATAATACTAAGAGCTAGAAAATAATTAGGTAGGTCCTAGGTATTAGTCATCATACTCCTCATCAATCTAGGGCCTTGATTAGACAATAGCGTTGGACGCGTCAAATTTCTACTGATAGTCATATATAAGACCAACTGAACCTAATAAGGTTATAGTACGCCTCAATGCCAGATCAAACTAATTAAATTGATATGTGTGAAGTAAAAATATATAAAAAAGCCACTTATTATCTATTTTAATTTTATTTATGAATAAATTTTGATTACAAATTTTTTTCAGTGCTATAATTATAATTATAAGTTTTATTTACTTTCACTTTTGTTGTCTGTAATGGAATCTTGCAAGTTAAATTTGATACACTTCCCGGTGTCCGATTGAGCTGAAATTTTGCACACATGTATAACTCCGATGACAATGCAATATTACTTTGTTAGAATTCGATAAATTAATCGATAACCAGTTATCGGTAAAGATTTGTATTTACTTTGGCATAACAGCCTAAGTCCCATACAAACACACGCGGTACCTATCTGTGGATTGTGATATTTGGACGTGGTGAATCACGTGTCACGCGTGGTGAATCTCATCGCTTGCGAAAAGCGGAGACACAACCCTCTGTTGTATTTCTGTGTATACCAACATAGCTGAATTTTTAAGGCTGTTTACCCTGTAATCCTTTCTGTAATTTATTTTGCTTTGGAAAAATTACCTATTTGAAAAAAGCTGGCTGAAAAATATTGGCATAACAGCTTAAGTTAAATCAGAATGGAAAATCTTTGGAAAATTTGAGCAGATGTGGCAATTTCGCGCGTCCGTTGAACGAATATTGACAATCTGCTGATCATCGCTAAGAAATTAGCGACATTCCATCAACTAAGCAGCACTTTAGCAATACTACTGTTATTATTTGGCCGCTCAAACACACAAATATTAATTGTGCATTAAATCTAAAATATACAAATACACCATAATAATTTACACGGCCAAGCCATAATAATTCACACGGGTCAATAATTCTTTCTCTGATTCAAAATCTGAACTACCAGCGCTACCGTCAACAGCTCAGTGTCATCACTGCCAGTAGCGCCAATAAGACCAAACTCGTGCCTGACACACAAAAGTCGTTCACTCAATAGCGCAAGTAAATGTACTACGCACTCACTACTAAGAAGCGTCAAAAATTCGCTGGAGTAATTTCGTCAATGAGCGTACCATTGAGCTGGCACCGCATTGGCGCTGGCGCCATGCAATTTACATCACTAAAATTGCGCGAATGCCCAGGCTCATGACGTCAATACTTATATTTACAATGCTTTAAACTTTAAATACACCTCGGAAGTTGCTGCGCATAAAATGTGTACTAACAAATTCCAATACGCATTATACGCAGATGTAACTGAAATATGTGTTTTTGTTTCACCCCCTATACTATATTTAAGCTTTATAAGAACAAGCGTCTATTACTTGTTAATAAAACGAACTAAAAGTAAAAATAAATTACTTTTTTAAAAATAAGCTTTTATTATTTTGGTAATAAAATTAACTAAAAAGTAAACAATAAATTGACTCTAAAGAAATATAACACTTCATAAGTTCATGTAAGCTTAAACGATAATTAGGCTTTTTCGTCTGCGACAAAAAAATTCTATATTGTACATAATTATATATTTTTAACATTAAAAACTTTACACCATAAATTATTAAATCTTACAGTTTGTATCACAGTCCTAATGTTCAATAAAGCGTGTACATTGCGATAGCAAGAAAAGGAGATCCTAAATGTTCTTAATTATACCATCAAAATTTAACACGTTTTTTATTAGAACAATAGGACTGTGATACTAACTGTAAGATTTAATAATTTAGGTGTAAAGTTTTTAATGTTAAAAATATATAATTATGTACAATATAGAATTTTTTTGTCGCAGACGAAAAAGCCTAATATCGTTTAAGCTTACAATGAACTTATAAAGTGTTATATTTCTTTAGAGTCAATTTATTGTTTACTTTTTAGTTAATTTTATTAACCAAAATAATAAAAGCTTATTTTAAAAAGTTTTTTTTCTTTAATTTTTTTTTAAATAATTTTAGTTGTCAAATTGTTAGTGTAATTTTGTGTCATACACAAGTGCCTGAGCTTCATACGGGAGTGCTTTTCTTGGCAGTTTCATAAGAAATTCAAGCATTTGATACGATTCGAATTATATGTGAAGGCGTATGGGGTGCTATGAAATTTTCTTTCATATTCAAAGTGTGAATTTGAATCTGTGCAAAAACAAAAGTGCTACAATGTATAAGGGTGGATCAGCTCTGCTCAAAATTGAAATACTTCACCGGCCTGCCTACAGAGTTAGATCAGAAATATCACAGCAATTAAAGGACCCAAAGAGATGCATCTTATATCAAATATTATACTTCAGGGTGTACTACTGAAAATTGTTACTTTCTCACGGAAAATCGATTGACGTCGGGAAAAGTTATAAGAAACGCGCAATGAATTTCGAAGCAGTTATGGACAAGCTTTTTATCCTGCGGGATATATTGCATCCCTAGATCAACACAGCAAACTGACTGACTTCTCCAATCAAATTTTTTGTTTTTGCCAAACCCTCTCGGGGTAAGTTATGGAAAAAGCACGTAATGAAGCAGTCAGGGAACTCGATAGTATGTTTTAGTTCAGAATTAAAGATTTCAGCTAAACTCTTGTGCCCCATGCCGATTTCTACATAAACACATTCATTGAGAGTCGCAAAAGTTCTTTCTGAGCGCCTTTTCTAATATCAAGAGACATTTTCATTATTGATATTCAAACAGTCTTTATATTTGTTCACATTTTGTTAGAGGCATAACTGTCACAGCGAGAGGGGGCTGTGTCTTAGAGTATATTTAAAACGGGTATGCAAAACAAGGTCTGTAATCTCCCACCTCTGGATTATGTTGTTTAGCGATATGCTCGTGGACCCTGAAATTAGAAGTTATTTGTTCCCTTGAGATAAAGAAATCGCTATCAAGCCTAAAAAGAGACTCATTCAGGCTGACTAGCCTCTAACACAAGCAAATGGAAGATAACTAATTTAAACAAGCAGGTCCCAGCTTACAAATTTATAGCAGTAACAGTCATTTATTTGTCTGGGCAACGAACGTAATCGGCCCTTCACACATACGCAATCGCCTTTTTACACTCCTACAACCCGATTGTTAACAGCGCGAGCAGATGATAAGTACCGTGCTACAAGGGACGTACTCATATCTTGTGATAAGCCATATTGAGTCCTCTCTGATTACTGATTTAAATCACACTTAATAGTAGAGCATGCAAAGTGAATTTCCCATAGTCAACTCGATAACTTCCCTCCATTGTGAATACCTTCAGCAGGTGGCGAGTTGTGGCACATTAAGATTTCCTTAACCATTCATTTTTCCTCATGAACTTCTGACTTTCAAAAAAGGATAGACCGCCGGTCCGAAGTAGGTAAATACTCATTTGTAAATAGATTAGGCTGCGAAGTCTGACCATAGACTTTAAAATTAAAAAGACTTTAAAATTGGTACCACGGAAATCAGCTAGCTTTGGAACTTGCTCCAGTTGTGCTCAATCGGAAAATACCCTTCGCGCGCGTGTGTGGTTAACCCCACGACGGCTGGTACTGACGTAAAATCAATAATTTAAATTTTCGAGAAAAAGTGAGCTCAGAACTTGGAGAACTGCTCGTGTAGCTATCCTACCAAAGGCGGGAAGATCGGTCACGTGTATCCCAAAGACTATAGACCCATCAGCTTAACATCATTTCTGCTCAAACCTTTTAGAGGCTGATAGATGTGCACATAAAGTCCAACGTGGATGAAAAGCTGCTGTTCACAACACAGCATGCGTACACCAAAGGCAAGTCGGTAGCCACCGCATTCCATACGGTGGCATAGAGAAATCACTGGAATATAAGGAATATGCTCTAGGAGTCTGCTTGGTATTTGCCGGGCTTTCAATAATGTTTCTAAATTGGCGATTATGGATGGTCTTAATTACATTAAAGTACATCCAGCCTTAACCAGATGCATCGCTGCATGTTAAATTGCAGGAAGATTGCATCACAATGGGGATTGTACGAGGCCACGAAACCAGTGGACAGAGGCACGCCGCAGGGAGGGGTGCTATCACCTCTGCTGTGAACGCTGGTCATCAACCACCTGCTCGGGCGATTCGATGAGGGACCCGTAAAACTTACGGCTTACGCAGATGACGTTGCAATTGTCATAAGTGGAAAGTATGCAGACTATCGATGCTTAGCATTACGGAGCCCTGAAAACAACACCGACGGCTGCACTGTATGCCATTCTGCACATTCTGTCGACCTGGCAGCAAAGAACATAGCATTAACAACTGCAACCAGGCTCGGTACCTCAGGGCAGCTTGAGCGCCGACCATATGGCCATTGTAGTATAGCGTCATCAATCACAAGACAAACATACTACCTGATTCCCTACCTGCGCTTCGAGGGAGATCTTGAGGCCACAATAGAGGTGGACGGTTGGCGCAAGGGTGCGCAAATGGCGGACGAGGCGATACATGTGTACACAGATGGTTCCAAAGTATTGGAAGGAGTAGGGTCTGAGGCATACTGTGCTTATCCGGAAATAAGCAGATCATAAAGGCTACCGGATTACTGTAGCGTTTTCCAAGCGCAAATATTAGCCGTAACCAAAGCAGTAGAAACCCTGGAATAGCTTAAGCTACAACATTGTTAACTTTTATATTGACAGTCAAGCAGCAATTAAGGCAATAATCTCGCATAGCACAGCATCTAAAATGGCTACCGTGATGTGATGGTAGCGGGTCCTCCTACCACACCGTATGCCCTGGGTTCGCACCCCGGGCAAAGCAACATCAAAATTTTAGAGAAAAAGGTTTTTCAATTAGAGAAAATTGTTCTAAGCGGGGTCGCCCCTCGGCAGTGTTTGGCAAGCGCTGTATTTCTGCCATGAAAAGCTTTCAGTGAAAACTCATCAGACTTGTAGATGCCGTCCGGCCAATTTGTAAGGAAAATCAGGAGGAGCACGATGCATATTGGAAGAGAAGCTCGTCTTAGACCTCTTCGGAGGTTATCGCGCCTTACATTTTTTTGTTACAGCATCTAAATGCTTGTTAGAGTGTAAGAGGTCTCTGGAGAGCATCGGGACAGGGAGAGGCATACACCTATATTGGGTCCCAGGGCATATGGGAATAGATGGGAATGAAAAAGCGGATGAACTAGCTAAAAAGGTCGCATTCCTTGAAACTTGCTCCGTAGAGGTCTCAATTAGACTGGGCGAGATTAAGCGAAGACGAGAGGTGCACAGGATCAACCAAGCGGAAAGGCGTGGTTTCAAGCGCGGGGCTGTAAAGTGTCGAAGATTATGTGTAGGTCTTACAACTTAGACTAACCAAGTTGCTTCTGTCATTAAAAAGAGGGATGTAGACGTTTAGACGTAGCGCCAATTAAGTAAGTAAGAGCTCATGACAAGTATTCTGACTGGACTCTACCTTCTGACGTCACATGCCTTTAAATTAAGCTTGGTCAGTGGTAGCATATGTAGGAAGTGCGGGTTGGAGGAGGAAACGATCGAGCACGTTCTGTGCTCGTGCCCTGCACTTTCCAGGCTAAGACTCCAGCTATTAGGAGTGATACAGCTGTCAGATCTAGAAGCAGCAAGTGGCTTAAGTCCTAGGAAGCGTTTCGTATTTGCCAAGAGGAGGAGATATTTTATAACATAGTTCTTGGTTTTTGATAGGGGCTTTCAGTTTGGTCGTTAAAGAAACTTCTGGTAACACTACAGACTCAATTAGTATATGTGAGGTCCTCATGGACCAGCCAGTTCAACCTAACTTAAAGTTAGTTACAAGTCGGTTACTCACTTATCTTTCTTAATTAGTAAAATATTTGCATTGCCATTTTTCATTTACCTCCATAGGAAATATTCAAATTGTTTGGTAAATTCTTCAGCGGCACGAATTCTCTTTTGTCCAATGCCTTTTGGTTCTTCAAACTTCTTTCTGTTCAGTTTCGTTTGCTTTCCATTTTTATTGCGTCACATTTATCGATGCTTAGTATCCTTCAATCATTTACACCAAAAATATATTTAAGTAAATTCGTATCCTTGTAGGCGTTAGTATGTTTTGTTTTTGCTTTTCGTTTGTGGCGCGTTAAATTTTAATTATCTTCGTCCAGCCATCCAACTGCCTGGCTCTGCGAAGTCAACCATTTGTCATTGATTTCAATCAATCAGAAGTGTTTTGTTTTCCTTTTCGATTCTCGCTACTCTTCAACGCCTTCGTAATTGATGTTGTGGATTTTTTGCTATCTTTTCTCTTCATCTCCTGTTTATTACCATTTTATGCATTTGTAATGCTTTTTGAACCAACAATGTCATTACAGAGGTGTTTATCATCAATATTCCCTTTCCATTTATTCGTCTATTTGTATTTACCTATGTATGTATTCTTGTTTACTTATTCATAAGCATAATTTGTGTTCTACAGATTTTCTGTTTTTATACCCACTTGTTGTTTTCAAATACATATATATTTGTATTACAATGGCGTTGGTCATAATACCCCACCCTGCGGCGTTCCTTTGTTTACAATTCCGCGAATAGATCCCATTACTGCGTGATCAAATTGCAGCTTTACATGGAGCCGTTTCAATTTGTTAAGGCTGGGTGTAATTCAATCGAGTTGAGGCTGTCGATGAGCCATTTCGAGCTATTGGAGAAGGCTCCGGCAAAGTGCAGAAAAATACCTTGGGCTTATTCCTGTTCCTATTTCTGACTGACTTGCTGTCTTGGTATAAGGATGTTGAGCTGAAGAGATGATAAATGGCACTCTAAGGGGCCTGTTGTCTTTCGGATGAAGTTGACTGGTTCTATCCGCTTTCCAAATGAAGACTTCTCGAGCCGTTCTCCAAGTTTGTGGGGCGTGGTTTAGTTTTATGCAGTGCTCAAAGATTATCCTAAGCGATATACAATCATTCTACCCACCATCTGCAAAGAAGTAGGGAATATCCAATCTGGGCCCAGCGATTTTAACCTGGATCGACTTTTGTCGCCCATTGAACTTTAATATTTGTCGCCAGACGTGTTACTGCTCCGTAATTGGGGTGAAGACGTTGTTACATAATTCTTCAGCATCATCTGATGAGAAAAACCGACTTATGGGATTGTTCTCTATTGTGAAACTATTCATTTTCGTCCGTTTTTATCAGGCCCTGGATCGTATCTACCCTTAGGTAGAATTTTCCACAGCCTCGCCGCTTCACTGGAGCATTCTGTGTTCGCGCAAAAGCCCTCTTTGTCTTGCTGATTTCACGTTTAGAAATTCACAACTGGTCTCTGTATTCGTCCCAGCTCTCCTCGAGAAGAATTTGAAAATTCGGAAAGTATCTGTTTTTTTATAGTCAATAAAAAAATATATAGTAAAAATATTTAACAGGCATTTTAGTCAAAGTCAGCAATTAGGTTAAAGAATATTGATATGTGAGAACATACATACATACATACATATCTCTCACAATACAATTTATCATAATCCTATATTTTCACATGTTAAAATCTTCATTAAAAAGCAGCTAAGCTATTAGGCAGACTAGATAAAAAATTAATATAAAATCAATATATCCATAGTCTGGTGGGAAGGTCTAAGTATGAGCTACAATCTCAACAGCCTGCAAAAAGTCCAGCGCACTGCGTGCGTTGGTGCCATAGCGGCCGGACGCACTTGCCCCACAGCTGCTTTAGACCCCATTTTGGACCTGCTTCCAATCGAATTGCATATACTTGGTACATCGTCACAAACCGCGCTGAGACTCAGGGAGTCTGTGTGTTGGAAAGATACTCAGCAAGAGCATAGTAGTATCCTAAAGAAACTTCCGGATGGTACATTTAGTACCGAGACAGATTACTACCCTCGCAAACTGAAGTTTCAGTACGGTTGTCATACCGCCATTCCAAGCAGCAACGAGGTTAAGGGAAACCCGGGCATAAGGGTCGACGACATCCAAATCTACACTGACGGCTCCAAGATGGAATCGGGAGTGGGGGCGGAGTCTTCTCTGAGTCCCTAGATTTGTTTACATCATTCCCATCGCACTGCAGCGTGTTTCAAGCAGAAATCCTCGCGAATTGGCAAGCCTTCAAATCACTGGAGGGCTTGAATATAGCTGGTTAAGTTTGCATCCTGTCGGATAGCCAAGCACCGATAAAAGCGCTTTCCTCGCCACACATTAACTCAAAATTAGTGTGGGCTGGTAAGCGACTCATATCCCAGTTATCCACCAATCTAGAACTACGCGTTATCTGGGTCCCGGGTCATAGGGGGATAGAGGGTAACGAGAAGGCCGACGAGCTAGCATGCAGGGGCTCATCGGAGATGAACGAGGAAATAACCAGTGTCGAAATAGGCATACCCTTAGCAGTAGCCAAGGGGAATATCCAAAGCTTCTACTTGAAGAAGCACAAACAAAGTGGAATAACATCACCACCTGTGAACAAATCCAGGGCTAACACACCCAAACTGATAGCAGTCTGCACCGGTCATTGTGCAGTAGGTACGCATGCGGAAAAGATGGGCATTCCGTATAACGACTACTGCAGAAGCTGCAAAGATCCAAATGCCAGGGAGACAGTAGAACACTTTATGTGTAAATGCCGGGCTCTAGCTAGAGCCCGGCTAAGGTTCCTTGGAACCCCGTTTCTGGAAGACCTCAGAGGGTTATCTGTGATAGAAATCCCGAATATTCTTAATTTTATCAAAACTCTGGCTGGTTGTAGTACATTCACCGTAACAATCCGTAGTTTTTAGACGAGTTACATGGCATCAAAACGGCTTTAAATAGCTACTTGGGCAAGCAGGGTCGCAGCCATTTCACCTACCTACCTACTGATGATGGGATTTTCGTGAAATCGGCGAATAACTTACAAAATTTGGCTAAATCGTGCGAATGAGCTAACTGAAATTTCTTTGGTATGACGTATATTTCAGTATATTTATTTCTGCAGTTTGATTTAACATTCTTTTCAATTGCATGCGGTGCTGAATGGAATCCTTATTTCTCAGCATGATTGCAGAATTAAAAAATTTAAAGCATAGTTCTGGTATGAAGAAAAAATTGTGAAATACTGATTGTAGAAAGCTCTAATTTCAAAAGGCAAATGATTTCATTCTTCAATAGCTCTGCTACCTAATATATCCGTTAATAATCTTTACGATTTAATGTAAAATTTTACAAACGAAATTTTCTATTTTTTACTTGCACTCACATTTTTAAATAATTAGATAGTTTTAGAAAAATTGAGTAAGCTAAAGCCACTAATTTTGCTATTAAAAGACGCTAATGAAATCGAAATTGAAATTTAAAAGACAAAATAGCAGACAAGCTTATTTATAATAAATTTCAAATATTTTCGTGCTACATTAACATATGTCAGCAGAAAAAGCTTTAACAAAATTTTTTGTGTTAAATTATTAAAATATATACATATTTTAAATTTAATTATAGTTAGCATGCAGCAAACTTTTTTTAGAAAAAAACTTATAATTTAATTGTGATTAATTATAAAACTTGTATTTAATTAGTTTTTTTGGCACAAATATCTTCTTTTGTATTTAGAGGAGTTTGATTTAAAAGTGTGTGCTATATACAAATAGGCAAGTTGTAAATTTTGCTCCCCTTTTAACTAAACTGTATTTCTAATGTTTAAACAATATATATGCATCGAAAGATCTTCTTAAGGAGCATTGCAGGCCATTACAAAAACTTCAAAACCGTCAATAATAGCGCTTAGATTTCAATTTAAAAATAAGTAAGGAAGGCTAAGTTCGGGTGTAACTGAACATTACATACTCAGCTGAGAGCTTTGGAGACAAAATGAGGGAAAATCGCCATGTAGGAAAATAAACCTAGGGTAACCCTGGAATTTGTTTGTATGAAATGGGTATCAAATGGAAGGTATTAAATAGTATTTTAGAAGAGAGTGGGCCATAGTTCTATAGGTGGACGCCTTTTCGAGATATCGCCATAAAGGTGGACCAGGAGTGACTCTAGAATGTGTTTGTACGTTATGGGTATCAAATGAAAAGTGTTCACGAGTATTTTAAAAGGAAGTGGGCCTTAGTTCTATAGGTGGACGCCTTTTCGAGATATCGCCATAAAGGTGGACCAGGTGTGATTCTAGAATGCGTTTGTACTTTATGGGTATCAAATGAAAGGTGTTCATGAGTATCTTAAAAGGAAGTGGGCCTTAGTTGTATAGGTGGACGCCTTTTCGAGATATCGCCATAAAGGTGGACCAGGGGTGACTCTAGAAATGTGTTTGTACGTTATGGGTATCAAATGAAAAGTGTTCATGAGTATTTTAAAAGCAAGTGGGCCTTAGTTCTATAGGTGGACGCCTTTTCGAGATATCGCCATAAAGGTGGACCAGGGGTGACTCTAGAATGTGTTTGTACGATATGGGTATCAAATTAAGGGTATTAATGAGGGTTTTAAAAGGGAGTGGTGATAGTGGTATATGTGAAGGCGTTTTCGAAATATCGACCAAAATGTGGACCGGGGTTACCCAGAACATCATCCGTCGGGTACCGCTAATTTATTTATATATGTAATACCACGAATAGTATTCCTGCCATGATTCCAAAGGCTTTTGATTTCGCCCTACATAACTTTTTCATTTTCTTCTACTTAATATTGTAGGTGTCACACACATTTTACAAAGCTTTTTCCAAAGTTATATTTTGCGTCAAAAAACCAATTCAGTCACCATGTTTCATCCCTTTTTTCGTATTTGGTATAGAATTATGGTATTTTTTTATTTTTCGAAATTTTCGATATCGTAAAAGTGGGCGTGGTCATAGTCGGATTTCGCCCATTTTTAATACCAAGATAAAGTGAGTTCAGATAAGTACGTGAACTAAGTTTAGTAAAGATATATCGATTTTTGTTCAAGTTATCGTGTTAACGGCCGAGTGGAAGGACAGACGGGCGACTGTGTATAAAAACTGGGCGTGGCTTCAACCGATTTCGCCCATTTTCACAGAAAACAGTTACCATCATAGAAACAATTCCCTTACCAAATTTCACATGGATTGGTAAATTTTTGTTCGACTTATGGCATTAAAAGTAATCTAGACAAATTAAATGAAAAAGGGCAGAGCACGCCCATTTTGAAATTTTCTTTCATTTTTGTATTTTGTTGCACCATATCATTACTGGAGTTGAAGTTTGACATAAATTGCTTATATACTGTAAACTATTTGTTAAAATTTGAATTAAAAAAAATTTTTTTTTAAAGTGGGCGTGTTCGTCATCCGATTTTGCTAAGTTTTATCTGACACACATATAGTAATAGGAGTAACGTTGCTGCCAAATTTCATCACGATATCTTCAACTACTTCCAAATGACAGTTTGCAAAATTTTAAATTACCAGGACAAAGACTTGCACTGATATAAATGTTGGAGATTCGAGTTCAACGCTCAGCTCCCGAAAAGCTAGCTGATGAAGAAGTGAAATTCAGAAACATGTCCTAGCAACCATCGCCGTTTGTAAACTAACAATTTTTCTCTAATATCAATTACAAAAACCATTGTATAAAGCAATATGAGCAAAGCTCGCTAATTAAATACATATGATCTTTTAAATTACCTTCTTTTAAAAGTGGGCGTGGTTATAGTCCGATTTCGTTCATTTTACATAGCGATCTGAGATGAGTGCCCAGGAACTCGGATACCATTTCATTAAGAAACCTCAAAATTTACTCAAGTTATCGTGTTTACGTACGGACGGACGGGCCGAGATAGCTAAAAGAATTTCTTTTTTCGCCCAGATCATTTTGATATATAGAAATCTATATCTATCTCGATTAGTTTATGCCGTTACGGATTACCATTATGCGAACAAAGTTAATATACTCTGTGAGCTCTGCTCAGCTGACTATAAAAATATTATTAAATATAAATCAAAAATCGTTAAACTCAATCATCACAAAAAATTCGGCAGAGAGTTTGGCTTTACAAAAGGAATGAGTGAAAGAAAAATTAATGAAACCGGTTAAGGACCACGGTGCCACGCCCATTGTTCAAAATTTTTCTAATTTTCTATTTTGCGTCATAAGGTCAACGCATCTACCAAGTTTCATCGCTTTATACGTCTTTGGAATTATGGCACTGATATCGTAAACAAATAAGTGAAGAGTGTGTACATAGTTCTTTTGTTACAAGTATGGGTAAATGTGTAACTGATAGTGATGATAATGAAAGTGTTAACAAAACAAGTTTAAGTATTGATTCGTTTTGATGATTGTAAGAATTTTGTGAACTACTTTGTAAGTCAATAGCATAAATAAAATAAAATTAAAATAAAATAAAATAAAATAAATAAAATAAAATAAAATAAATCAAAATAAAGTAAAACAAAAATGAAAAATAAAATAAAATAAAATAAAATAAAATGCAATAAACAAAAATAAAAATAGATTTAAAATAAATATAAAACAAAATAAAGTAAAATAAAATAAAATAAATAAAAATAAAAAAATAAAATAAGAACACGTAAATAAAGAAATAAAATTAAATTAAGAAAAATTAATAAAAAATAAAATAATATATACAACATAAAATAAAAATAATAGATTGATAGCTGCTGCCGGACTTGCCAATGCAGGTCTAGTGGAAGGTTAAACTTTATATGAATTACCGTTTGCTGACCCACATTCACAAACGTTTGCGAGGTATCAAAAGATGCGTTTTGATCTTGGTAGGTATCAATAATCCCTCATCGTAGCAGATAGGTCCTTATGTTAATATATGAGCACCAGACTTATAAAAAAAACATACAGGTTTCTTAAAACTTTTTGGCAGATTTTGTTGAACTCTAAAAGCCACATTGTTTACAATGAAATGAACAGACAATTGACTTTTATGACCCGTTCTTGGATACGAATTGAGTGACAAGAAATTCTCTTTATCAATTCATCTATGCTGAACAGGCAGAGTAGCAGCAACGAAGACAATTATTGTTTATTTGCGCATTTCAAAAAACATATTTTGTAAACAAAGGCTCATGCTCAAAATGTTTTAAACTTTTAATATTACCTACATAATTTGTTTTAGTTCTTTGTTAGACTCAAGCAATTAAATAATATTTGCATGTTAACAATATGCGTGCATATGTCTTGCCACGTGGATCGTTAATCAATTACTAAACCACTAGCACTACGATATTTAACAAATACCATAATATAAGTATTAAACGAAGCAATTCAATGCCGCGAAATCTTGAATGACCTCGAAATCTTAGATATATGGACAATTTTATTTATGAGTACAATCTTGCTGTCACATATTATTTTGAAAGTGACAGAATGGTTGTGGGAGGGATCAAGGTAAAATCGTGTAAGGCGGCTAGGGAATACCCGGTTTTTAAAATACAAATAAATAGGAAGAAAGAGAGAGGACCTGTAAATACTTAAAATCGTAAGTTTGAGCTCAAAAAAGTCTGCCGTTCCGATGACATAAATAATTTCAATTTTGTTTTATTTGTTTGCCATAATTATATAGAAATGTGGGGTGGAACTTACGAGTATACTTAAGTATAAATTCAAATTCACTTTACAAAAAGTCAAATAATTTGTTTAACCAAGCCTGAAGCATGCCGTTAGTACAAAATATCTGCCATCATCTTAAAATTCTCACAATTTTTTTTTCTCTTACCAAATCAGTTTATTTCTCCATTAAACAGCGAATTTTGGGAAAACGTAATAAAACAATGGCATCATTTAAGTCCCTTGTAAAATATATATTTTCGCAATTTGCTACAATTTACTTTTTGCTATCAGTCAGAAGCTTGACTTTTACCCAAGCCCTACAACTGATTGCTTGTGACAAATTGCGAAACGGAAGAGTGGTAGGTCATTTAATTGGTATTGTGAAGAGAATTGAGTGCGTTCAATTAAGTGACCCAATAGGAAAGTCTTAAATATATATGTAAACGTATTAGGAAATAATTTTTTTCTTGCGTATTCACTTTTACAGTACAGTATTTACTTTTAGATTAGATCTCGATTTTGATCACAAATATGACAAACTCATTATCCTGCGTCAAAAAGACTCAGTTTTGTAGCGTTTTATAAAAAACAATTTTGGCTCAAGCTGTACGACCTAACATCCAAATATTTACGCAGTAACACCTGCATTCTTGAAAGGTACAATGTTTAAGGAAAGCTTAGCATTACTCCCTCTCGCTTTAATATTCCTTTCCTTCCAACTTTACCTATCCTACTTACTATTCGTTTCAATATCGGAAGCATACTTGTTCTGTCTATCTCTCCAATTGGTGCTAAGGCACCAAGTTGCTTTAACCGACAGCTGACCACCCTGTGTTTTTGAGTAGGCATTTTTCAAATGAAGGTATTCTTCAAATGAATTCTAACACACGCAAACATCAGCAGTCCTTGGCAAGCACTTCCAGTGTATTTTTGCCACGAAAAGCTTCTCATTGAAAACTCATCTGCCTTTCAAATGCCGTTCGCAGTTGGTATAAAACGAGTAAGTCCCGTCCCGCCAATTTGTAAGAAAAATTAAAAAGGAGCACGACGCAATTTGGAAGAGAAGCTCGGCCCAAAACATCTTCGGATAATTAGTTAGGTTTTCTACATTAAAGCGGTTATTGAACTCAATCTTCCATACAATATTCTAATTCTTAATTATGTCATTATTGCTTTGTTGAATGCCGTATCGAGTAAAAAATCTAGGCGGTTTTTCTAGGGCCCGTATCGTGTGTTACGAATCATATCGGAATCTATTTCCACTAAATTTATAAATATGAAACAGCCCAACTATTTATATAAATTGTGATTGTAATTATAAATCCACTAATACGCGAAGTCTTTAATTCACATAAGTCGTTATTCAGACTCACGGTTTCAGAGCTATTTTGGTTTAATCTTTGAACCATGGTATAAAAAAAGGTAGTTCCACTAAAAAGTTTTTGACGTATTTGGGAGTTTTTGAAGTTCATGGCGAAATTGTGGTTTTTCAGGATGGAAATTTCCTGCAGGATGAAAACACAATGGTCATCTGACTCAATAATAATATACTTCAGCACGATTTATGTGCATAAACATCGATTGAGAACACAGTCCAACATACAATTTTATTGGAAAATGGTGGATAATGACTCGTACATAGGTTAATGACTCATATCTTTATAGCAGCTTGACCCCAAGACAGAAAAAAAAATAGACAAAAAATCCTGTTGTTCTAGCATGGCCCTATTGAAATGCCTCTACAGTGGATATTTCTCAGGGCATTTTGAGAAAAAGTGTACCTGCAGTGAGTGGTAGGTGTTTAATTTGTTACGTCTGTAGGACGCCACATTCATGTAAATGCTAAAAGGGCACAGAATGTGTATAGTTGGAGCTTGCCACAAGGTGCCCCCTGGTACAACGAGCAAAAGAACTCTTATGGCTAACCTGCAGAGCTACAAGGCAATGTTTTCCCTAAAAAATGTTTTAACAATTCCCTCCTTAAGAGCTACGCTTGAATTATATAATAAATAAAAAATATGGACTTGTAGCCAATTTATCACCATTCCATTTCATAAAAATTGCGTTTAAGTATGCTAAATAGAAATTGCAGTGCTAGTTTATAAGGACCTCCTTTGGGCAATCAATTGAAAAACGTGTATGTTTTGTCAACATGTTCTGAGCAAAACGTACGGACACTTAAAAAGGCTATATTCCCTTGCCTTGTATATTTCGACCCCATGTTTCTTCCACCAAAGCAATTTACGGGAACTCAAAAAACTTATTAAAAACCTTCTTTTCTAGGCTGATATTCCGTATTAAAATATTTCCAACGCGCTCGGCCCATTTTTTATACTCAGTTGAGCAGAGCTCACAGAGTATATTAAGTTTGATTGGATAACGGTTGGTTGTACATATATAAAGGAATCGAGATAGATATAGACTTCCATATATCAAAATAATCAGGATCGAAAAAAAATTTGATTGAGCCATGTCCGTCCGTCCGTCCGTCCGTCCGTCCGTCCGTCCGTTAACACGATAACTTGAGTAAATTTTGAGGTAACTTGATGAAATTTGGTACGTAGGTTCCTGAGCACTCATCTCAGATCGCTATTTAAAACGAACGATATCGGACTATAACCACGCCCACTTTTTCGATATCGAAAATTTCGTAAAACCGAAAAAGTGCGATAATTCATTACCAAAGACAGATAAAGCGACGAAACTTGGTAGATGAGTTGAATTTATGACGCAGAATAGAAAACTAGTAAAATTTTGGACAATGGGCGTGGCACCGCCCACTTTTAAAAGAAGGTAATTTATAACTTTTGCAAGCTGTAATTTGTCAGTCGTTGAAGATATCATGATGAAATTTGGCAGGGATGTTACTCCTATTACTATATGTACGCCTAATAAAAATTAGCAAAATCGGAGAAGGACCACGCCCACTTTTAAAAAAAAATTTTTTTAAAGTAAAATTTTAACAAAAAATTTAATATCTTTACAGTATATAAGTAAATTATGTCAACATTCAACTCCAGTAATGACATGGTGCAACAAAATACAAAAATAAAAGAAAATTTCAAAATGGGCGTGGCTCCGCCCTTTTTCATTTAATTTGTCTAGGATACTTTTAACGCCATAAGTAGAACAAAAATTAACCAATCCTTTTGAAATTTGGTAGGGGCATAGATTTTATGATATTAACTGTTTTCTGTGAAAACGGGCGAAATCGGTTGATGCCACGCCCAGTTTTTTATACACAGTCGTCCGTCTGTCCTTCCGCATGGCCGTTAACACGATAACTTGAGTAAATTTTGAGGTAACTTGATGAAATTTGGTATGTACGTTCCTGAGCACTCACCTCAGATCACTATTTAAAATGAACAATATCGGACTATAACCACGCCCACTTTTTCGATATCGAAAATTTCGTAAAACCGAAAAAGTGCGATAATTCATTACCAAAGACAGATAAAGCGACAAAACTTGGTAGATGAGTTGAATTTATGACGCAGAATAGAAAATTAGTAAAATTTTGGACAATGGGCGTGGCACCGCCCACTTTTAAAAGAAGATAATTTAAAAAAAAATTGGATTGGTTTATTGACACGAAATATAACTCTAGAAAAAACTTTATAAATGGTTGTGACACCTACCATATTAAGTAGAAGAAAATGAAAAAGTTCCGCAGGGCGAAATAAAAAACCCTTAAAATCTTGGCAGGTATTACATATATAAATAAATTAGCGGTATCCAACAGATGATGTTCTGTGTCACCCTGGTCCACATTTTGGTCGCGATCTGGAAAACGCCTTCACATATACAACTACCACCACTCCCTTTTAAAAACTCTCATTAATACCTTTAATTTGATACCCATATCGTACAAACACATTCTAGAGTCACCCTGGTCCACCTTTATGGCGATATTTCGAAACGGCGTCCACCTATAGAACTAAGGCCCACTCCCTTTTAAAATACTCATTAACACCTTTCATTTGATACCCATATCGTACAAACGCACTCTAGAGTCAACCTGATCCACCTTTATGGCTATATCTCAAAAAGGCGACCACTTATACAACTACCACCACTCTCTTTTAAAACCCTCATTAATACCTTTAATTTGATACCCATATCGTACAAACAAATTCTAGGGTCACACCTGGTCCACCTTTATGGCGATATCTCGAAACGGCGTCCACCTGTGGAACTAAGCATCACTCCCTTTTAAAACACTCATTAACACATTTCTTTTGATACCTATATTGTACAAACAAATTCTAGGGTCACCCCTGGTCCACCTTTATGGCGGTATCTCGAAACGGCGTCCACCTATGGAACTAAGGATTACTCCCTTTTAAAATACTCATTAACACCTTTCATTTGATACCCATATCGTACAAACGCATTCTAGAGTCAACCTGATCCACCTTTATGGCTATATCCCTAAATGGCGTCCACCTATAGAATTATGGCCCACTCCCTCATAAAATACTCTTTAATGCCTTTCATTTGATACACATGTCATACAAACTCATTCCAGGGTTTCCCTCGGTTCATTTTCCTACATGGTTGTTTTCCCTTATGTTGTCACCATAGCTCTCAACTGAGTATGTAATGTTCGGTTACACCCGAACTTAACCTTCCTTACTTGTTTTTTTTTCTTTTTTATTTAAGATAACTATCAAAGTAATTTAGTCGTATCCGTTAATATATAGTCCATCAAAATTAGAAAAATTAGTAAAATTTTTCAATCTGGTAGTTTGTTTTTGGTGAAATTTTCATTGTCCTCGTAAAAGTCAAGTGGCTAACGTCACACTAATTGGAACTACCTCAATTTTTTTGTACCAAGCTTGAACGAAAACTTGATTTTGATTTCAATCCATGGTTTAACTATATGGGTGGCTCATCCTTCCAAAAACAAAACATGTTAGTTCAGATTGTCAAAATCTGCGTGTTGGTGTTGGTGCGAATGGTATGGAATGGAAACAGAAAACTTAGCAGTTTTTGTATGTTGTACGAAAATGTTGCCAATTTGTTGGTTTCATTTTGAGTTTGCCATCTCCTTTTGACAATCCCATCGACCATGCAATGAAATAAATAAAATCAGCTGATGAGATGAGCCAACAATATAATTGAGCCATGTTTGAATCGTAACATATGACACGTACCCAGGTTTCTCGTATTCTATTGTCAATTTAAGAAATGAAAACTAAAAAATTATTATTTTCTAAAGTATTCATTTCAGAAAGGTCGCTGAAATCAACAATCAAATTATTATTTTCGATAATTTACCGAAAATAGAAAATTATCAGGAAAATGTAACTTTTTGTTTCTGGAGCATTTGGAGCAAAAGGTAATATGGCTTTTTTGAAAATAGGCATACATACATATATTGAGTTAGATACAACAGGGCAGCACCGTTGCATATCAAATTGTCATTGCATACCATTCGGAATGCAACAACAAAATACACACAAATGCAACTATAAAAATAATGAAATGCTAATAAAAAGATGATAAAAAATTTTAAGGACTACCTTATATAAATGGACCAAAAAATAAAAGGAATTTTTTCCTTTAATACAGACATAGTCTTGTTGAATTTTGACTAAAAAACTTTAACAAAGCTCCAGTTAAAGAATTTTGGGATTTAAACTGCAAAGGTGGAGCCCAGTCTTTCAATTTAAGGCAAATTATGTACTTGGGATTAACTAATTGATTATTTAAAATTTAAACACGCTCTCTACCCTTATAATTTTAAATCCCAAAATTCGTTTACAAGAGCTATTGTTAAAGTTTTTGAGTCAAAATTCAACAAGACTAAGTCTGTATTAAAGGAAAAATTGCCTTCTATTTTTTGGTCCATTTATATAAAGGCAGCCCTTAAATTTTTTTTATCATCTTTTTATTTAAAATTTTTTAGTACTGCCTACAAAAAGGCAATCGCAACTTTGATTAGTAATTTAAGTAATTCCTAAGTAATTCCTAAAGCCGTTCTTTGGCGTTGCTCGGACGTGCTACGCCTATATATATATTCGGCTTAGATGACTGTAGAAAGATGTATGTGTGCTACATATGAATCGGTGAATTATTATAGCTGTTCGATGTTCTTGATATGACGATGAAGTAGTGAACTATCATTGCTTGTGAATGTGCATCATAACAAGAGAATTCCACCTCGTTTGTCAGCTACTTAATTTGCACAGCTGAAAATCGTGGTGAAATTCGCATACGCCTAAAGATATGAAAGGACGTGCATGGAGTTGGGCCTTCAACGAGGTGGAATTTTACAACGTCTGCAACACTCAGGAGGCTAACCATGAATGTATGGTCTAATCTTCTAAATTGTTCGACTTCTGCGGTACGTGGCTCAAATTGTTTGATCAAACATTGCACTGTCACCGAGTTTTAAAATATATTTCAGGTTTCAAGCCTCTAGATATCCAGGGAGTTAGTTAAAAAACGATTGCAAGATTCCCAATTTGAAACTAGTTTTCTCAATATCTCGATCCATGAGCCACCTAGCGGAATTTTTTTGATAAAATATTACATTGTCACCGGGTTCTGACTTATGGCTCAAGTTTCATATCTCCAGCTCACCGGGAAGTTACCCAAAAATCGATCGAAAATTCCCCTCGTTTTTCAGGGATTTGTGGTTATCTCAATTAGGACGCCACCTAGTGGAGCTTCGTTTTCTATAAATTGTATTGTCATCGGGTCTCGAACTATGTGCTAAGGTACAAGTCTCTAGGTAACCGGGAAGTTAGTTAAAAAATGGATTGAAAAATTCCCAAATTAAAATTAATTTTTCCTAATATCTCGATTCATGCGCCACCTAGCGGATTTTTTTTGATAAAATATTGCATTGTCACCGAGTTCTGACTTACGGCTCAAGCTTCATATCTCCAGCTCACCGGGAAGTTACTCAAAAATCGATTGCAAGATTCCCCTCATTTTTTAAGGATTTGCAGTTATCCCACTTAGCGCGCCACCTAGCGGAATTTTGTTTTCTGTAAATTGTACCGCCAGCAAGCCTCGAACCGTGTGCCAAGTTTAAAATATCTAGGTCACCGGAAGTTAGTTAAAATGGATTGAAAAATTCCCAAATCAAAACTAATTTTCTTAATATCTCGGTCCATGCGCCACCTAGCGAAAGTTTTTTGATCTAATATTGCATTGTCACCAGGTTCTGACTCACAGGCCAAGCTTCAAGTCTCTAGCTCATCGGAAAGTTACTTAAAAATCGATCGCAAAATGCCCTGCGTTTTTTTCAGGGTATTTCAGGGATTTTCGTTTATCTCGATTCGTCTGCCACCTGGCGGGATTTTGTTTTCCACGAATTGTAGTGCCATCGACTCGCAAACTATGTGCTAAGTTTCAAGTCTCTGGATCAGCGAGAAGTTAGTTAAAGGTCGATGCAAAATTTCCATTTTAAAATTAATTTTCTGAATATCTCGATCCGTGCGCCACCTAGCAAATTTTTTTCACTTATATTATAATGTATATGTTCTAAGTATCAAGTGTCTAGCTCAACGGGAAGTTACCGAAAAAGACTTTTCCGTGGGTCAAAAATTTGTATGGAAATGAGGGGACAAACATGAAAGCGACTTAATATAAAAGTAAAAATAAAAAAAAATCGATTGCTTTTGAAATGAAATGTACAAAGCAACGCTTCGAACAATTGATATACCCTGCATGAACACTTTCGGTTAGATAGCCAGTGGTCGAAATGAAACATATTTTCAGTTAATTAAGATACGAAAAATGTTAGTTTGTGCGTATATGCGTGCGATATTCTCTCAGTAGTGTTTGGCAAGCGCTCCGGGTGTATTTCTGCCATGAAAAGCTCTCAGTGAAAACTCATCTGCCTTGCAGATGCCGTTCGGAGTCGGCATAAAACATGTAGGTCCCCTCCGGCCAATTTGTAGGGAAAATCAAGAGGAGCACGACGCAAATTGGAAGAGAAACTCGGCCTTAGATCTCTTCGGAGGTTATCGCGCCTTACATTTATTTTATTTTATTCTCTCATTTTCTAATCTTGAACACTTACTTATTTTAGTTAATTAGCAATACGCGAGTTGTTTGTAAGCATCTATTTAGTCATCGCGTTAGTAGTGTCTTGTAGGGCACTATTGTCGGCTGCTATTATATTTTTTCGGGGGTGACTTACTAAGGTTGCTTACGATCTGGTGCATTTTCATACAATTCCAAAACTTTGTCACCCAATTTGCAATTGATTGTGAATTGCCTAAATATGCATGAACAGTTGCACTTACATTTATACATTTTGTCTTAAAAGTTAAAGAGGAAAGAGCTGCTATACAATTTAATTATTTTTTGTATAAAGCAAAATATTTTTTGGGGCCGCTGAAGGGAAGCAGAGTAATCAATGTAAAAAGAAACAATTTATGAATTCATCAAAAAATTGTGATTGTATTAAGTTTCTGTGCGAAATTGGTATAACTCCCTTCCTTTTCCTTTGAACTCACTGACCTGACAACTTGAGTCCAGCTAATTGACAGCCACAACGTAAACTTAAGCCTTTGTTGTTCATTATTTACATAAGTTTATTTTCTACTTTACTTTATAGCAACTAAACTTAATAAAATATATTTTAAGAGAGCCTGCACTATGGCATAACGGTTGCGTACTTTAGGTTATTTTAAAATAAGAAAAGAAATAACTTTTTATGCGACCATTGTGCTGACACTCAAATTAAACATGAAAAGCTGATAAAAATGAAAAGTTAAAAAAGAGAATAGAAAATAATGGATATTACCTGTCAGGGTTGTCAGTAACAAAAAATTAGTTATTTTTCATATATTTATTTTTATACTCAGAGTGCTTTGCAGACAGCGTATATTAACTTTGACTGGGTAACGGTTGGTTGTACAGGTATAAAGGAATCGAGATAGATATAGACTTCCATATATCAAAATCATCAGTATCGAATAAAAAACTGACTGAGCCATGTCCGTCCGTCCGTCTGTCCGTTAACACGATAACTTGAATAAATATAAAGAGTTTTGAATCATTGATATTGGGGAGACATTTAAACGGGCGGTGCCACGTGTTATGTAGAAAAGTAATTTATCTGAAAAGAAATGTACAATTTAAGCTCACGCTGAGTGTATAATGTTCGGTTACACCCGAACTTAGACACCTTTACTTGTTTTATTTATTTCACGAAGTAAGACCTTGTAAAAGGTAAACAGAAGTTTCGCTTTTCATAATGAAAGTATACAAAATTGCTGCAAACCAGGGGCGTAGCCAGAAAATTGGCCTTGGGGGTTCAAAAAAAAATTTTTTTTTGCAGTTAAATAAATAAAAAAAAATGTTGTCTTTAGCTTTAACATTAAAGTACGTGTATTTAGAATATGATATTAAAAAGGTTACATTAAAAACTCAAGCGCATGCGTCGGCTTTTCTTTGCCATTTCATATAAAAGTTCATCAACGGTAACAATTTGATCATGGTGGATGCTTAGTGATGTACAGCCATTCAATCGATTTTCACTCATCGTGTTTCTAATATAGTTTTTAATCAGCCTAAGAGTTGAAAAAGATCTCTCGTTCGTTGCCGTTGTTAATGGAAGCGTTCACAAGTTTTTCAACAACATGTGAACATTAGGAAAAGCCACAGAATCGCATTCCTGTAATATTAATCATAGATAAATTAATAAAAAAAAACAGCAGTACATCCTTCAGGAATAATTAGAATTCATGCCTTTTGATCTAACGTATACGTATATAAAATTCAAAAGAAAAAAACTGATCGAATAGAAAAAAAAATTATTAAAAAACGTCATATCTACACGGAAAAACACTAATGTGTTTTTTACATTTTAAAATGTGAAAAATTCATTATTTTTTCATTTATCAAAAAATTTGAATTTTACAATTTTGACATGTGTTTTTGACATGAAAAAAATGTAGATATTACATTATTTAATGTGTTTCCCACAAGGAAAATAAAATAAATTTGCATTACATTTCAATATGGAGAATAAAGTCAAAGCACGAGAATTAGTATCGTTTAGTTCGGCAAACAAACAGAACCGTAAGCAATGTTTATAAGTATGTTTATATGTAGCTTGTCGCCGTGACGTAAGGGCAGAAGGATCAAGCAAATATTCAAACGCATGGAGTTTTCATATTTGCCTTTACATTCCGATGAATGTAATGGCGGTTGATGCAAACGAGCAAACGCCTGAATTGATTATATTCACGCATGCAATAAGTTGGTTGATTTTAAATCAATGTCGATTATGTTCGCATAAGCAAGTTAGATCATTAAAAACGATCATGTTGCCGAATGTAATCGAATGTTGTTGTGTTCGATTCCTGCTGTTCTCTGATATGTATGTAGATGGTCTTTAGGCAAATTTACAAGGAAACTTCTTTATGAAATTATAGTAAAAGCTAACATGTACATTTGTATATTTAATAAATTGCAAAATTATTATGAAACAAAATATGAATAAAATATTAGTGTTCACTTCGTACATACATAGGCTTGCATATTAAAAATATAATATCACCAACAAAATAAATACGTATCAGAATTATAAAGAAATTTATTAACATAGACATAAAACATCAAATATTTGAATTGTAACGACCTAAAAAATCAAATGAACATGAGGCAAGGGCGGACGGGTTTAAACCCCCAAACCCTCCCCCCTCCCCTACCCCCCGTCGCTACGCCCCTGCTGCAAACAAATTTATGTGGCATGAGTAGAAAAGCTGAGAAAAAATTATAAAGTTGCAAGAAAAAATTTAAAATAATAACAACAATAAATAAATTGACAAACATCTTTTGATGATGAGAATTATCAGTCTCAGGGTCTGCATTTTTATACGGAGGTTGAGATGGAGTGAAGATTGCCCCAGAAGAAAAGTGTCGGATCGTAATACGAGAGAGTTGTATGGAAATGAAGAAAGTCAATTGCAAATGAGAAATCATCAAATGAAAATGCGAAATAAATTTAGAATAGTCTGTGTGTAAACGAGAAGACGCTATTTAAAATAAGAACAGGCAACTTTAAATAAGAAACTGTCATATTAAAATGAGATTATTTTCATGTAAATGAGATAGCAACATTTGGAAATAAGATTTTTCAGTTATAAATAATATAAGCCAATTATAAATGAGAAATCGTCAGAGGCAAATGCGCAAACGGCATTTAAATATGAGATTAGTTAGGTGCAATTGAAAAGATTGTGTAAGTGAATAAGCGTTACTTCGATATGAGAATAGTCAAGTGCACGGTTGCTACACCAAGTTTTCATTTGGGACCAAAATTCATTGAAAAAAGGACCAAATCTCAAGGAAATGGACCAAATTTTGGCAATTTAAAAATTTGTCGAATTCGTTATAAAATCCTTAATTTCAGGTTGTGGTAAAGTACAAAGTCGGGCACTTTCATTGGGTGTTTGGCTGGTTGGCACGAATTTTGTACTTGGAATTTAAGTAACTTCCCGATAAGCTACAAGCTTGAAACTTGGAACATAGTTAAGAACCCGATGACAATGCAATAATAAGAAAAAATCGCCGCTAGGTGGCGCCAGGAGCGAGATATTCACAAAAATCGTATTTGTGGTCCGATTTGGCTCATATTTGGAACACATAATACATACAAGAATAGAAAGCGACCTATGAAAAAAATCGCCGCTAAGTGGCGCCAGGAGCGAGATATTCACAAAAATCTTATTTGTGGTCCGATTTGGCTCATATTTGGAACACATAATACATTCAAGAATAGAAAGCGACCTATGAAAAAAAATCGCCGCTTGGTGGCGCGAGGATCGATATATTCAAAAAAATTTTATTTGTGGGCCGATTTCGTCCATATTTGGAACACATAATACATACATTAATAGAAAGCGACCTATGATGCCCGATTTGGTTCATATTTAGAACAAATATTACATACAGCCCGGTAGAAGTGACAACAAAATACTTTGGAGTTCGAGGGGCGACATGCATACGTGGCACAGAGTCGAGTAAAGCCTTTGGAAGAATTATGTATTGAGGGCTTAGATTGTAACAAATTGTAAGGAAAGAGTGCTTATAATAATGAGTCACTAAATGGGCTAAATAGAATGGGGAATTTTATGCAATTAAATATATACTAAAAACTTGAAAATAAAACAATTTAAAGAAAATGTTTAAATTAAACGGTTTTATTGAAAACAATAATTACATTAAATAATAATAATATTAAAAGCTAGAAAATAATTAGGTAGGTCCTAGGTACTAGTCATCACACTCCTCATCAATCTAGGGCCTTGATCAGACAATAAATAAAAGCGGTGGACGCGTCAAATTTCTACTGATAGTCATATATAAGACCAACTGAACCTTTAGAAATTTCTAAATATATTAGGGTTAATGAAGGTGTGGAAAATTTTGTGGGCAGTGTTGAACATTTATACCTCAGTGAAAAAAAAATTACCAAAATTTTGATTACAGCCTAAAAACGACCAAAATTGAAAAAAAGGGGCCAGCGGACAAAATGGGGTTGGAAAGGATCAATTTTGGCCCAAATGTCAAGTGTAAGTGAAAGCATCATTTAGAAACACCAGAGATCGATATCACTGTGGCAAGTAGTGCCGATCTACCAACAGAAGGGTTCATTTAGGATGGACTCGTGCCAAGCACAGCATGTAAGGCCCATTTTCAGCATTCCGAAAACAAGTTTTTGTTGTTCTGTTAACAGTGCTTTGCCTCATTTAATAGCTACGAACACAAATTATCATCAAAGTCCTCTAACCGGATTTCAGCGAAACTGGCGGTTTCAAAAGGTTTGTACCATAGGGCTGCTGCTGTTAAAGGCGTAGGTTGCACATTAAATTGAAAATTGATGTGTAGAGATATCGCACTCATGATTTCTATACAAATAAAAGTTTAGCTACAGTATCTAGAGCGAAATTGGATCAGCGTGTCTCGAGTCTTCCTTGGTAGTTTGCTTTCCTTTTTACAGCCTTCCCCAGTGTGTTCTTTTCAGGCGACCAAACTGGCACGTAAGCGGCCGTCCAAAAACTTTGTAATTTACTAGCAGCATTTCTTTATTTTTTCCCAAGTCCTTTCCACAAGCGACTAAGAGTTTAGCTACAGTATCCAGAACGAAATTGGACCAATGTTACTCGATTCCCCCTTGGTTGTCTGCTTTCTTTTTCTGCAAGAATAATATAGTTTGTTTGTCCTTTTTTCTCGTGGAGGCGGGGATAAATCAAGCAGTTCTTTTCTGAAATGTCCAGGATGGTTACAGCTCAGCAAGCATTCTATTTTTCTCTTTTGTGCTGAGGTCTCTTGCCTCATTATGAAAATAATGTTCAGGTCATAAAGAGATACCCCGACTGAGTGCAGAATTCTGGTAGGCCTACAGCCTTTTCCAGTGTGCGCTTTTTAGGTCAGGCGACCAAACCAGCACATAAGCGGCTGTCCAAATTCTTTGTAAGTTGCTGTCAGCGTTTCTCTATTTTTTTGTCTCCTGCCGACAAGCGACTTGAAGATTTTGTTGCTGCTTTGTAATAAAGATACAACTTCCTGGAAGGTGAGAATGGGCCTTGAACGTAAGTGTCTTGTCGAACAATAATATCTTTGTGTTACTGAGAGTCGGCAGCTTAACACGATTGATTTGAACGTCCCATATTTGCGTAGCCTGTTCTCTCCTCATCTTAAATAGAGCGGCCTTGGTCGGTGATATTGTCAGATCGCTCGGCGAAGAAACCAAAAAGACTTGGGGAGATAGCCATTTATTTTGGAAGCTTATTCCTCTATTGTACGACCAGGGCCTTTTGCTGTAACCGTGAACTCGTCGGCATAGGATGTGATAGTAACTCTTTCTGGTGGGGAATACAGATTTGATACAGAAGTGAAGAAAATACACCACTTTGCGGCACCGCCTGTTTTAGGTTCCTAGCATTTTGCGGAAGCCACGCTGATGGGTGACTAAGCGAAGACTCGCAGTGAAATGACAGAGCAGAATGGTTTCTAATGATTTCGCTAATGGCCAAAGGAGTAGCATCTGTCGATATGACTAGCCTTGGTTATCTAGTTTTCTAGACTTCGGTAAAGAATTATTAGTAGAATTATCCCTGCCATTTTTTATTGTTCGGGAAAGACAAAGGGCTTCAACAAAAGGTTTCAAACGTGCTTACTTAACTTACGCCCTCGTCGCCAAGTTGTTTAAGCATTGGCATGGCTATATCAGCTGAGCCTATTAACTTGGAAGACTTGGACTATATATCGGCTTCTTTAACCTCTGTGGGGTTATGCTCATGTTTATTAGTTCGTCTGTTTTAACGACGTCGTGCTTAGCCTTCTGAGTTGTGCTACAAATTGGCGGCGGAAAACGCTCGCATATTTCTTGAAGTACGACAGAGTTTTATCGCAAAATGCGAATGATATTTTATCGAATTAGACAAGGATTTGACGGCTGACCACAATATACCGACACCCGCAGAAAGGTCAAAGTTCTTTAGATCTTATTACCATTTGGCACGTCTTTTACCAACCGCATAAAATCCAAGCTTATATGACTGTTATGAGAGTCTTTTGTGTTGAGCTCTCTCGCTAGGTCACGTTCTATTGTTAGGTTGGAGTTGGGAGAACAGCCAAAGATTGATTTGTGAAAATTTACTAATCCTTTCAATTTTTCAAATTTATAATTGTCCTCTGTTCAGATGTGATGAAATTTGCTAAACGAGTATTGAGAGAAGATGGACAAGTGGTCGAAAGCATCGATTGCCGTCCATTGAAGTTTATAAGACTTACGCTGACTTTAGAAATGTCATATGAACCATTTAAAATACTTTGTTTTTGTGGTTCGATAACGCTCCATGTTAATCGAGAATCATGATAGCGGGAGTTGGCGCTTCTTACCCCTTACTTCATAGTTTCGATTTCACATCGGAATTTTCCTCGTGAGTTGATATTCGATTCCGTGTACCCGTGTAGAAAAGTGCAGTTATTGTATGAATCTTTTGTATTGCTATACAAAACATAAAAACAAAATGTATCTATAGATTTAACGGTGGAGTGAAAGTTTTAAATTCAAATTGTGATTTTACCTTCAACACAAAAATAATAAAGAACGTCATTTCTAAAGAAAGCCACCAGAAATGAAATGGAAATTGAAAACAAAAGAAGGATGTACAAACGGAAAAGGAAAGAGACAAATAAATACTTGTAATTGAATTAGAAAACGTTGGTCAAATAAAAAGTAAATATGTAAGTGAAAGAAGAACAAAAACCAAAGTAAACAAGACACTTTGTTAGTTCTGTAAAGTAGCGATACAAGTATAAAATATTACGCTGGGGCCAACTAAAGCATAGTCGGCTATAAATTAAGCTTAACTTCGGAGATATTTTGCTATGGGTTTAAAATTTTTCACTTTAAATTAAGTTTGATGAACGATAGTGAAAAAATCTTTATACAGCAAGACAAATGCAGCTTTTTGAGTACCTGAGAACCGTTACAGTGATGGAAATCTTAAAAAATTGATCTTCGGGTCACAAAACAGCAGTTTTTCAAGAAATTTCAAAACTTAATCAATTCCTATCCCACAAATAGTAAGTGCTTCACATTTGTTTGTATATTTTTCAATTTAATACAGGCATTATTGTTTCCTATACCAATTCGTTAAGTGCAGGCATGCCCACCAGCGCCACTCATTCTTCGATTGTAGGGTAACTGCTGGTTCTGCAAAATAGCACCCAATTGTATAGCTACATTATTTCATAGACTTTTTTGTTCTCACCTATCATCAGAAGCGATAATAGAACGGATTCCTCTATTGTATCCTACTCACATTTGGGCATTCTTGTTTCCACTTCGCTTTTTTTTGACTCTCTTGGGTTTGTTCATTTTCCAACAGTGGATAATTAATGTATATTGGAATGATATCGTCATCCCTTGTCAAATTTGGTTTCGAGACAAACCGTTTTAAATTTTCTAAAACTCAATCCAATATACATCAGTTTTCTGTTTTACCGAGCCCAGGGCAAATAAAATTGGGAAGGAAGAAATATTATAACGGAGGAAAGTCAGCAAGCCGGAATATGGAAGGAGAGGTGGTGTGTGGAAATATAGTGCCAAGGGAAGACAGAAGATACGGAAAATGAAAAATAGCAGTTAGGAAAAGAAAGAGAATAACATGTTGGGTAAGGTTGAACTGACCAGTCAATAAAACCTCACATAGACTGAATGTGTGCATATTGTTATATGAGTTTGTTTGACGACCAAAAGGAAAAACTCCAAATAACTCTGGCTTCTTTGCAAATACGAACATTTTTCTAGGAACTAGCTTAATAGCTGCCTCAAGATCTGGTAACTTTGCTGCCCCAAGTAGCGAAAGTTTTAAGCTCGCGAGCATATGATACAAACACGGAACGTGCTTAACCGTTTTTTTCTGCAGCTCGCACTTCTTCTTCAACTGTTATTGACGAGGCCTTCTTCTTTTTTACAGCCTTCCCCAGGGTGTGCTTTTTATGTCAGGCGACCACACTACCACGTAAGCGGCCGTCCAAAAACTTTGTAACTTACTAGCAGCATTTCTTTATTCTTTCCCAAGTCCCTTCCGCGACTAAGAGTTTAGCTACAATATCCACAACGAAATTGGACCAATGTGACTCGAGTCTCCCTTGGGTGTCTGCTTCCCTTTTCTACAAGGGTAATATAGTTTATCCTTTTTTCGCGTGAAGAAGGGTATAAATTAAGCAGTTCTTTTCTAGAATGTGCAGGATAGTGACAGTTCAGCAAAAGCTATGTGTTAAGCATTCCATTATGCTCTTTTATGCTGAGCTCTCTTGCTTCATATTCCCGTGGTACTGAGTGCAGAATTCTGGTAGGCGTACAGACTTTTATAGTGTGCGCTTTTTAGGTCAGGCGCCCAAACTAGCACATAAGCGGCCGTCCAAATGCTTTGTGAGTTGCTGTCAGTGTTTCTCTATTTTTTCCCCTCCTGTCGACAAGCGACTTGAGGATTTTGTTGGTGATTTTTACTAAAGATACAACTTTCTGGAAGCTAAGAATAGGCCTTGAAAGTAAGTATCTTTTCGAATAATCAGATCTTTGTGTTAATGAGAGACGGCAGCTTAACGCGATTGATTTGAACGTCCCATATTTGCGTAATCTGTTCTCTCCTCGTCGTAAATAGAGTGGCCTTGGCCTTGGTCGGTGATATTGTCAGATCACTCGGTAAAGAAACTAAAAAGACTGGGGAGATAGCCATTTATTTTGGAAGCTTTTTCCTCTATTGTACGGCCAGGGCCTTTTGCTATAACCGTGAACTCGCCGGCATAGGTGTAACTCTTTCTGGTGGGGAATACAGCTTTGATATAGAAGCGAATAAAATACACCATTTTGCGGCACCGCCTGTTTCACTTTCCCAGCATTTTGCGGAAGCCACGCTGATGGGTGGCTAAGCGAAGACTCGCAGTGAAATGACGGAGCAGAATGGTCTCTAATGATTTCACTACTGACCAAAGGAGTAAAATCTGTCGATATGACTCACCTTAGTTATCTAGTTTTCCAGACTTTAGAAAAGTAGTAGAATAATCCTTGCCATTTTTTATTGTTCGGGAAAGACAAAGGGCTTCAACAAAAGGTTTCAAACGTACTTACTTAACTTACGCCCTCGTCGTCAAGTTGTAAGTTGTATAAGCATTGGCATGGCTATATCAGCTGAACCTATTGACTTGGAAGACTTGGACTCTATAACGGCTTCTTTAACCTCTGTGTGGTCATGCTCATGTTTATTAGTTCGTCTGTTTGCACAACGTCGTGCTTAGCCTTCTGAGTTGTGCTACAAATTGGCGGCAGAAAACGCTCGCGTATTGCTTGAAGTACGACAGAATTTTATCGCCAAATGTGAGGGATATTTTATCGAATTAGACAGGGATTTGACAGCTGACCACAATTCACAGAAACCCACAGACAGGTTAAAGTTCTTTAGATGTTATTCTTATTTGGCCCCTCTTTTACCAACCGCATAAAATCCAAGCTTAGATGATTGTTATGAGAGTGTTTTGTATTTAGGTCTCTCGCTAAGTCACGTTTTATTGCTAGGTTGGAGTGGGGAAAACAGCCAAAGATTGATTTGTGAAAATTTATTAATCTTTTCAATTTTTGAAATTTATAATTGTCCTCTGTTCAGATATGATGAAATTTGCTAAACGGGTATTGAGAGAAGATGGACAAGTGGTCGGAAGCATCGATTACCGTCCAGTGAAGTTTCTAAGACTTGCGCTGACTGTAGAAATGTCAAGTGAACCGTTTAAAAGACTATGTTTTGTGGTTCGACAACGCTCCATGTCATCATACCTCTTACTTTATAGTTTCGATGTCACATCGGAATATGGGAAGGAGAGGTGGAGTGCGAAAATAGAGTGTCAAGGAAAGGAAGAGAATAAAGAGTAGTAAGGAAGGGAAGGAGAATCACAGGTGGGGTAAGGTTGAACTGGCCAGTCAATAAAAATTCACATAGACTGAATGGGTCAATAGTGTTATCAAAATTTGTTTGACAACCAAACGGAAGAACTCCAAATAAAATAGCTCTGTCTTCTTTGCAAATACGACAATTTTTCTAGGAACTAGCTTAATAGCTACGTCAAGATCGGGTAACTTTGCGGGTAGCTGGAGTTTTAAGCTCGCGAGCGTAGGATGCAAACACGGAACGTGCTCAACCGTTTCTTTCTGCAGCTCGCGCTTCCTACTTCTGTTTTTATTGACATTTATTATGCATGTGACGCCAGAAGGCAGTGACTAGTTAGTTTGCCCAACGTGAGCCTTAAATATTTTTTCTTTGGAGATACGAGCAACTTTGTAAGTCTAACGTCTTAGACTTTGTATATGATTTAAGAAAGTTTGCAGCCTCGCACTTTTCTCCACATATTCCCACTTGATGTATTTCCTCTCTCTTTTGATTTTTCCAAAACGGATTGGGACGTCCAAATAGACGTCTGACTATCAATATTTTAGCGAATATTAGCAGTTTCGATACGTCGCTATGCCGCTGAAAGGGAAAACAGCCACACATACATACAATAAACACTACATATTACTCAACCAGATCCACACCTATGCATAGAAGGAAACAGTGAGAGCGCATAAGAGCTCAGACCTTATAACATATACATGCAAACAGAAGCTAATTGCACAGAAGTTATTTCACACACATGTACACAAGAATAGCAAGCAACTTTGAGATACAGAAATGAAAAATATGTGTAAGCAACACTTCACCGTTGATCGAGAACATTCAAAATCCTGGAAGAAATAGTTTAACGGGGCGAACTGAGTATAAATATAGCGTAGTCTATGGGATGGATCAGTTTGATTTTAAAACGTTGTAATTGTAGTACGCAAGTAAATTAATTGTGAAGTACTACTACCATAGTAGTGTTGTAAATAAAGAACATTTTGCTTTACTGAATATTTTAGTTATATATTCGGCAGAATAATTACAAATTTCCAAAAATTCGTTACAATATATATATATATATTGATGCAATTGCAGCTTAAGCATGGTTGCTCCTGCTGCTTTCTTCACAGCTACATGACGGATAAAAAAATAAAAAATAAATGTAAGGCGCGACAAACTCCGAAGAGATTTTAGGACGAGCTTCTCTTCCAATTTTCGTCGTGCTCCTTTTTAGTTTTTCCTAAAAATTGGCGGGACGGGATCTACCTGTTTTATGCCGACTCCGAACGTCATCTGCGAGGCAGATGTGTTTTCTCTGAGAGCTTTTCATGGCAGAATTACACTCGGAGTGCTTGCCAAACACTGAGTGGCGACCTCGGTTACACAAATTTTCTTCTAATTGAAAAACCTTATTTCTAAAATTTTGATGTTTCTTTGTCCGGGGTGTGAACCCAGGGAATTCGGTGTGGTAGGCGGATCACGCTACCATCACACCCCTGTGGCCGCAGAAACATCATAAACTGATAAATATCTATCTATTTCTAAATCGTAACAGTAAACTGCAGAACCCAAACCTTCCGTTAATTTGGAGCCACGTGTATACTTATGTATAGTAGATCGCATAATGTAGGCACGGTTCGCATTCTTGCTCATCGACTTGCCGTCGCCCTCCTACGAAACGAAACGGCTTAGATGCAGGCCGTAAACTGCTCAGCCCCATATTCGGGCGCCACGGAATTCGACTAAGTGCTCACACCAACGACAAGGTGCCTGCTTTAGTGAGGGGAAAGAAGCTTGGATAGATTAAACCATTCTTTATTTAATTTGCTTACTTTCAATTGTATTCATAAAGGGACTGAGCTTCTGCTAATCGAGGCGAGGCGTTGCTTTATTTTGCAAATGTTTTTAATTAAATAATAAGAAATGGTGCCAAAATGTTACACAAGCAGCTCACCATCTAATTACTTTCACATGCTATTTTAAGCCTAACCATTACAGCTGGCTCAACTTTGAGTGTTTGTTTTTCAATTTCTTAATTTGCTAGGTTAAAGTTTTAAATTCGTTTATTTATTTTTGTTAACAAAAGACAATGAGAACGAAATAACAATGGCTGCGACCGGCAATATAAACAAAAAAGGGCCAATTTGCAGCAAAAAAGAGTCAATTTTGGTTTGTTTGTATAGAAAATAGGCTAAGCACTTATACACCCACACAATCGTACTCACACATACATATTCAGCATACGACACTAACGAAAAGTAAAAGGAAAATTATAGCAAAAAGCGATAAAATGTGGTCAAACACACACCAAGGAAGAAGAAGAGGACAAAGACCCTGACCTACAGTGAGAAGGAGAAATGTGTAAAAATTGTATGTTAAAATAACAACGAAAATAACGTAAAGTAAACTTAAATATAGATACAAGAGAATAATATGTCGAGGGTAAGAGAAGAACGAAAAGCTTAAGAAAAAGTGATTATATGGCAAAATTGGCTAACAAAAAGTTTGTTGGTAATAAATTGTATGCTTACAACAAACCAAGTGAGAAAGTGAAATTTTACGAGGAAGGCAGGATGAAGAAATAATAATAACACGAGGAGATGAATATGTGTGTGTGTAGAATGTTTGTGAGGAGATAATATGAAATAAATATAACTTTGTATTAAGAAAGCACGTAATTTCATATAAGGGTGCACCTTAATACTTTTGCAACGAATTCGGAAGGTCAAGTAATTTGACACTCGTGGTATTTCATAATGGACTTTACTTTAAACTAGTTAAAAAAACATTTTTGAAACCTTGTAACTCTACGTATAATAGTACGACCCCCACTGTATCCCTTTTTTGACTACGCACGAGATTATACAATACAGAATGTATTAACAGGCAGCCAACAGCAACAATTACATACCGATGCGTGCGAGTGGCATTTGCCGAAAACAATTATATATATAGCACGGCGACACACAGTAAATGGCAATTCACTGAAGTGCCAAATTAGTGGTTCATTTCTTACTCGCATCATAACAGAAGCAGTATAAAAGGAATGAATTTGCTGTTGGCACTTCATTCCTCGCAAGTTAGTCGGAGGAGGTGGTTGCTTTGTTAAAAGCAGCCCAATCTCTTATCCTGACTAGCTGAGTGGAAGGGGTGCTGCCTTAGCACGGGTCACCCTTTACTTCCTTTGACAACGGATCGCGCCTTGTGGGGTTTCTCCCCCGTGTCCAAGCTCGCCGCCTTATTTCTACCTCCCCCCCTTCCCCTCAGCCAAGGCTCCAGGCGACCCGGTTCTACAGCTGCATAGCGTGGTGCCTTCGGGCCCAGATTTTCCACGCAGCCTAGGAACCGACAAGGACAGAGTTGGTGTACCGCTCCCCGGCACCTTACTTTAGTGTGCGAACATAGGAGCGGTGCTGCCTTCCGTACCTTTCAAGCCGTGTATGTGTGTTTATATATGTGTGTGTGTGTGCATTCGTCATTAGCACATAAATACTGTGTTCTTTTTAAGTGGGGGTTTGTGGGACCTCTACTCGACCCTGGATTGACTGAGTGCCACCTCAGCCTTCGACAAAACCCACCTCATAACATTTAATTTGACACCAATATCGACTTAACACATTCCAGGGCTCTCCGTGTTCCACTTTGTGGTCTTACGCTGGACCTACTGAGCATTTGTGTTCTTAACATTGGCTTCGCAACTGAGAGAAAGTCTGCGAAAGCAGGTATAACATTTGATTATTGAAAATGCTATGATACCCTGTAGGTGCTATTGCTCCGGCTCTGAAAATAAACCAGAGCATACAGCAGAGCTGTGGCATAAAAATGTCATAGAATTTTCTTAGGTTGTGCTCTGAGCTGCGTCATGTTTCGTCTATCCGCATCGAAGCCGTTAAGTTTTTATTCGCTGCACTATCTTCACATCTGCGTTAAGATCACACAGCTCATCAACATACCTCCTGCGATACTAGTCGCCGGCATTACGGACAGGACCATAAATCTTCCGGAGAATTTTTCTCTCGAATACTTTAAGAGTCATCTCTCCTTCTCTCGACACCGTCTATGACTTTGAGCCATACGTTAGGAATAGGCTATGACAAGCGACTTCTACAGCGTGATTTTTGTTCGTCGGGAGAGAACTTCACCTTTCGATGGCCCAGATAGAGAGTTGTTCTCACTTTTGTTTCTAAACTGGCATTGTTTTTGCTGTTAACGCTGTTTTCAGAATAGACGAAATTCTTTACAGTGCTTGAATTTATATCCGCCAATAATGGCGCGGCTGCCAGGACGTGAATCCGGCGATTTTTCTTGGATGACAGCAGGTACTTCGTCTTGTTACCATTCATCGTAAGACCCACATCTGTTTGCCTCTTAATCTTATCTTTAGAAGGCAGAACTCAGTAAATGATACAATATGGGTTATAAACATCGAGGTCGAACAGTTTTGAAAAATTTAATAGTCATTATCATCCCACCCCTTTGAAACAGTATCTTTAGATCGTGGTAACTCTAAATAAACTTGAACAGATGAGTGGAATATTTGAAGTTCTCGTCTGCCGTTTCAAAAACATTGTTTCTCAGAAAACATTTGGGACGAACGCGCTAACCCAGAATTTTGGCTTCAAAATTTAAAAAACACAGACTGTTTTCGCGATAGCTACAGAACTATCTCTATTTTATTGCTATCATTTCAGCATAGTTTCGGGACGAACTCCAGATAGGAATAATTCGGTTTTATTTCTGGGGCTAGTTCAGAACCGTTTCCTTCGTATCTCTGGATAACTTCGGAATATTTTTCGGGTTTATTTCGCGGCTCTTTTCGAATCTTTTCACTACAGTTTAAGGCATATTTTCAGGAATATTTTCGCTTTCCTTAAGTTTAAAACTGTCTCCGCATATTTGTGTATACCCATGGGAATAGTTCTATTTTTATTTCGAGATTGTTTCATGACTATTAAGTGAATTTTTCTGGTCTGTTTCTCTTATCGTATCGACATCAAATTTATGTGAAAGCAAATAGCTTTGTTTCAAAACCATCTCATTTTAAACATGTAATTAATATATTTTTCAAAATATGCTTATAGACGCACCCTAACGTACATTAAGGCATGTATATACATAAGGGTGATCCTTATTTTTCAACTTTTAAAAATTAAACGTCGCACCCGGAAATTGATTATTTACTCAATAATACTAATGGTGTATATGGGGTATTCCATCCAATTTCGACCAATTTTGAACCCGACCCCTTTAGAATTGGCTGAAAGTTTTTTCTTTCTTTTTCTAGCTTACGAAAGACGGTTTTCAGAAGTGTTTCAAATTTTAACATCCAACTCAAATAAATTTATGAATTTTTAAAAAAACACCGTTTTTTGTTTTCAAAATGCTGAAACTTTTTCAAAAATTGACGGTTTGGGATCTAATTTGTTTTTAAATGTACTTTTCGGAAAAAATTCAAAAAAATTTTTAAGCTTTTTTTGTAGTTTTTCGAGATTTTTTCGAATTTCGCCCTTTGTTTCTTCTCATAAAAACATCAATCAATTCTGAAATCATCCCCACTAATCCCGGAGTCGGCCGATAATTTTTTTTTGTAATTGAAAAAAAAACTTTAAATTTTTTTTCTTTTTTTCCGAAAAGTACATTTAAAAACATATTTATGATCCAAACGGTGAATTTTGAAAAGTTATAGCATTTTGAAAAAAACACCATTTTTCAAATATTTAAACTTATTTTGAGTTGGAAAACGGTGTTTTTTCAAAATGCTATACTTTTCCAAAAATTGACCTTAGGGATCATTTTTTTTAAATATGATTTAAAATGTACTTTTCGGACAAAATATAAAATTAAATAAAAAAAAATTCTCGGCCCACTCCGTAATTAGCGGGGATGATTGCAGAATTGATTGAAGTTTTTTACCAGAAAAAGGGCGAAATTCAAAAAATCTCGAAAAACCGAAAAATTACAAAAAAAACTTTAAAAATTTTTTTGAATTTTTTCCGAAAAGTACATTTAAAACAAATTTAGATCCCAAACGGTCAATTTTTGAAAAGTTACAGCATTTGAAAAAAAACGGTGTTTTTAAAAATTCATAACTTTTTTGAGTTGGATGAAAAAATTGAAAAACTTCCGAAAAACGTCTTTCGTAAGTTAGAAAAAGAAGAGAACTTTCAGCCAATTCTAAAGGGGTCGGGTTCAAAATTGGTCTAAATGGGATGGAATACCCATATATATGTTTAGTCAAATTTTTAAAGGTCGCTACGGAAGGTCAAATTGTTAAAAAAATAATGAAGAATAAAATAATAAAACAGGAAAACAACGGAAGTTAAATATTTTAAAGTAGGTTTTAAAAGGTCTGCTTATAATTTGAAAGATTATTTGAGTTATTTTGGACAACAAAATCGTTGAAAGTTAAAATAGTAAATAAAGTACCTTGGAAGTACCATGCGCCACACAAAATGCAATCCTCGGTGTCAACCTCTAAATATTCTTAAACAAAATTGGGAAAAATACTGAAATAGTTTCTCAGGATAGAGAACCCAAGACGACAATACCGTGTAGGCAATGTCATGAATACATTTTTTTCCTAATAGAAACCGATTAAGAGGTTCCGGAAGGTGGTTAGAGTACATATTCTAATGTATTGAGTTTTCATAGCTTAGTTTGAACATGAAACCATGTACAAAAATATCTAACAATTTTCCATAGAACCAAAATTTATATGTGATATCGACAACTAAAATTGTATCGATTTTGGACGTGGGAAAATAAAAAATTCAACTTTATTTCTTGATTCCCCATTGAGAAATCTTACTTTGACCCCTGTGCCACACCCTTTAACCATCCCCAATAGAAACCAAAATTCATATGTGATATTTGTGACCTTGGTATAATCGTTTCAAGGGATAAAACTGGAAATATCCTTTATTCGGTTAATAAAGACCACCCTAATGTATAAAAGTTTTTTTGCTTCTTCAGGCTAGATATTTCACTTCTTGTTTTTGCGCGTAGCAGCAACTTCCAGCTGTAATGAATTTATTAGATTAACTGTTGGTGCAACACCAGCTATATAAATTAATGAAATAATTTGATTACTATTCATATATCTATCTCCAACGCTAGACAGTGTGCGAATATTACAACTATAGTTATAATTCCAAGTATGTAACACAGACATATGTATATCTTGATAAAAGAAGATCATTGATTTTATAATGCTAATTAGTAGATTTTCAAACAAACCATGATTAGTCTTAGTTTTTCTATTGACAGTGTTTTTTTTTAATGTATTTACAACTGTATTTGGCGGTAAAAAACGCTTAACGTCACTTAGGCTCGGTTTCTCAGTAGTTGTTTGAGGTAAGCATAAACTAAATTTTCTTAAACTCTAGTCAAATTTAAACTCCAGTTAAAACTACTGAGGGTGCTTTGCACACCGAGTATACTAACTTTGATTGGATAACGGTTGGTTGTACAGGTATAAGGAATCGAGATAGATATAGACTTCCATATATCAAAATGATCAGTATCGAAAAAAAAATTGATTGAGCCATGTCCGCCCGTCCGTTCGTTAGCACGATATTTTGAGTAATATTGAGTTATCTTCACCAAATTTTTTACACTAGCTTATCTGGACCCAGAATAGATTGGTATTGAAAATGAGCGAAAATAAAACCTGATAACTTAGTAAATAATACAGTTAGAATGTTGAAATTTGACATGTGGACTGATATTGAGACTCTTCAGAAAATTAGGAAAAGTTTTTTAAAATGGGCGTGGCACCGCCCACTTGTGATAAAATCAATTTACAAATATTTTTAATCATAAATCAATACCGTTAACCTGTCGTAACAAAATTCGACAGAAAGTTTGCCTTTAATATAGGGAATGCTTTAAAGAAAAATTACGAAATCGGTTAGGACCACGCCCACTTCTATATAAAAGATTTTTAAAAGGGTCGTGGACGAAATAATAAGCTATATCTTAGCAAAAAAGAGCTTTCTATCAATAGAATTTTACTTTCTTAATTGAATTATAACATTAAATTGGAAAACACTAAAATTTTTGAAAATGGGTGTGGCAACGCCCCTTTTATTACTAAGGAATTTTCCATGTTTCGGGAGCCATAACTCGAAAAAAAATTAACATATCGTAATGAAATTGTGTACACATATTTTCCTTATAGTAAAAAATATTTCTAGTAAAAATGACGGGATCGGTTAAAGACCACGGCAACTAAGATATAAAACATTTTAAAAGGGTCGTAGACTAGAATAATAAGCTATCACTTAGCAAAAAATAGTTTTGAATCAATGATATTTCACTTATCGACTTTTATTGTAAGAGGAAATGGGGAGACATTTTTTTGTTAAAGGGGCGGTGCCACGTGTTATGTAGAAAAGTAGTTTATCTGAAATTAAATGTACAATTGAAGCTCACGCTGAGTGTATAATGTTCGGTTACACCCGAACGTAGACACCTTTACTTGTTTACTTGTTTATTATACAGATAATTTGTAGATACGGCAACAGCTGGATTTTGTTTACTCAACAAACATGAAACGAAAATTCTTCAGCAAAATATATATCTAGTTCCGGAAGTGATATCCAACATCATTATTTAATTATTCTAAAACCAGATAGTTCTCGAGTTGATCTCCAATGTCATTAACATTTTAAAATTTTTATCCAACCTTGGAGAGATTTTGAAAAATGTACAGTTTCTCAAATGAATATTCAACAAGTTTCTGCAGTTGATATCCTGCATTGGATATCGAGCTGAGATGAAGTTGAAAAAAATCTCCAAGGTGATACCACCAAAGCCAACAGTTATTTATTATGAGAAATAAACAACTCATTGATAGCAGTAATGAAGCGTAATTTATCAAAATAAATCACATATATTTTATTTTATTTTCGTGAAAATACTGCAGTATTGGAATCTTACACTTGAGTTCGGTCAAAGAACCACAACTTGGAACTACCATTTTTTCAACTTAAGTAATAGCATTTCTTGTTTTATAAAATTATCTCCCTTGCTGACTACTCTATGACTCCCGAGTTGAGCGACTGTTTCGAAACAACTCTGAGAATTAAGAAGTATGCCTAGTTATCAACATGAGCTCTAATTGTACTCGAGCCCAAATAGTTGTTGGGTATATTCGACGCAATTTCGAACGAACGCAAATAACCGATAGGTCAACTAGGGTTTAAAACTGCCGATTGGCCCTTAAGCTAAGCTTAGACTGAAAGAAAAAGACTGGTAAAATCAACCGAAATACGGGTCAATTCAACCGAAATTTCTGTTAATTTTTATCCATCGCAATAAGATGTTGACTCAACTGGGCACAAATCGTTGATACGTAATTGACCGTTTTAGTAGTCAAATGAACAAAAAAAATTTGTTGCAAAAGCTTTGTACGAAAGTATCTATGTTGCCATATACATAAATAAATAAATAAATGTAAGGCGCGATAACGTCTGAAGAGATCTAAGGCCGAGCTTCTCTTCCAATTTGCGTCGTGCTCCTCTTGATTTTCCCTACAAATTGGCCGGACGGAACCTATATGTTTTATGCCGACTCCGAATGGCATCTGCAAGGCAGATGAGTTTTCACTGAGAGCTTTTCGTGGCAGAAATACACTCGGAGTGCTTGCAAAACACTGCCGAGGGGTGACCCCGCTTAGAAAAAATGTCTTCTAATTGAAAAACCTTATTTCTAAAATTTTAATGTTGCTTTGCCCGGGGTGCGAACCCAGGGCATATGGTGTGACAGGCGGAGCACGCTACCATCACACCACGGTGGCACTTACTAACCGAACGTCAATTGGGCTTACATGAAATATGCTGGCACACATAAACATTATACACTTTATTATTTTTTTTTATTAAACGCACTTTCACCAAATTTTACATTTTACATATAATTTATTTAATTTATAGTTTGAACTTCGCTTTGCAAATAGAAATGAAAATAGTAGTCACAAGACTGATTCTCAATTGTTTCAGTTGCAGCTCAGCTCATTCTCAATTTCTTCCCTCGCATTTAGTTGCCACACTGATTGTTTCGAACAAAATTTGTGTAAATGTTTGACATAACATTTTAAATAGAGAACTTGTAAGTTATAGAAAAGTAAAGAATCAAATCGCTAGAAGGTAACTCACCACTGGAGTAACTTTACATGTAATTCGGCAAGTTTAATTTTGGTAACACTTTAAGTTGAAACGATTCCAAACAACTCAATCTTTTATGTTGTCGGAAACATCAACATTAAAAAAGGATGATTGAAAATTCGTCAAAACTTGAACAAAATGTTACTAACTTTGGAAAAATCCTGTTCGTTCAAACACAAATTTTACAACAAGAGGGCTCAATTTTGCATTCGCTTGGAGGAGAATTTGTAAAATTTACCCGATAAATAGGTGTCCGGTATCTCATAAGTTTTTGCACAGCAAATCAAAAAACGGGTTTTCGTTTTGTATTGATAACTGACAAACTTTTTTTTGTTGTTTTTCCATTTTGTGTGTTCTTTCGATTGGTGGTATTCTTGTTTTGGTATTTTTTTTTGTAACAGTGGCACCATCGTCATAAGTACAAAGTAGAGAGCGCAGTGGGCGTAAAATTCTCTTTGAAATTTGCTCATATATTGGCTGTTGATCGCTGTTGAAATGACCAGTGAGATCAGTTGTGTTAACAGAAAAATCTGTTAGATTGACCAGGAATCTGTCAATTTTACAGAATTTTGTTAACTTAAGAACGACAATTTCTCTTCTATTGAAATGACTAAACTAATTTGTTCTTTTGGAACTCGGCCGAATAACCATAATTCGATCAATTTCACCGAATCTCCGTTAAGTCAAGAACAACAGAAGCGATGTTGGTTTTACTAGCACCATTTCTTTCAGTATAAAAAATCAGTTAGGGTAGACTGAAAAACTATAGAAAAAGTTTAAGCGTAGTTTAACTGACAAACTGAGTTGAACTTGTTCTGAAAAACCGGGCCTTAGATAATTTTTAGGAGACCCATCTAGCGGCAGTTATTGAAGACTCGCGGCAGTGGTAAATAACCCGCTACAAATAGGTTGTGCTTAATAGCGGAGCCACGCACTCCTGTTGGTCATAGTGTATAACCTTTAGCGAATCGGTTGCGATGAATAGTGGACTCACAAACTTTTCGGTCATAGGAGTGGTGAATAGTGTAGAGATAAAATGAGAGGACACATTTAAGTTGCAACTAAGTATAGTGCAAACTAAATTAAGCAGTACTAATTTCTGCGCAACAAATTCAAAAGTGTAGATAAAATTACACACATAGCAGTTCATATAATAGGGGGCTCATTAAAGCATATAAATTTATAAGGTGTAAACTTATATCCATTTACACACGCTGTTATATGAACGCACCTAGTAATATTCTTGATAAACTTAATTGTCGATCAGCTGTATTATTGCCAACAAAATTTTTGATTGTTATACAAATTAAAAAATGCCAATATTAAGAGAAAAATCAAAACTAAAACATCTTTACTAAGAAATTCTCGTAAATGACTTGCTGATGTCTGAGATTTCTGATGAAAAGGACGGAAATTATGTTTGCAAGGTTGCATTCCTTTGAGTTTACCGCGTTTACACCATGAAATATGAGCGTAAATTTATACAAATTGTGTAAATGAATTTTTATACAAAATTTGACAGTTCGTTTACGCACTAGATTAATTTATACGTTTACACACTTTGTAAGGCATTTATAAGGTTAAATGAGTCCCCCTAATGTTTAAGTGCAAAAAAACACAGCTGTTATGTATGTATGTAGTATCCTACCATTGTAAGAGTAATGTAAATTGTACTTGGATTTTAAACGTTTTTAAATAAAATAAATACATTTTTATAAAATCAAATCAGCATATATATGATTAATATATCAGTTTACGAAATCCTTATATATCTCTATTTGTTTTACTTTTATTTCTTTCTAGGTACGTACTCATTAAACATAAATACTGCAGATGATTTGGCAATACGAATAGATTAATAAAAGGAATTAAAAAAAATGAAATCTGAAGCCGATGGCAGGTAACAAATTCATTGGGAATAACGTATATTTGTATTTAAAAACGCTCGGCGAAAAATTGCTTAAGAATATAGCTCAATTACAGAATTACTTAAGTCAATATTTTAAAAACTATGAATTTTTGTTTGTTTTTGAAAATGTCGAAAATTTGTGCTTATCCAATGCAACAGGTGACCTCAGACGCGAGCAGCTCCCGTTCCCATACTAGCGCCATAAAAGTGCACCATTAGTCATGCCTGACATGGGCTAAAGCCACACTACACCCTTATAAAAATATGATGTAGGAGTGATTTTTATTGGAAACTACCAGCCACAATTGTAACTCACTTGCCATATGTACACACTACATAGTTCAATAATAAATAATATCAAGGATTTTGCATGCTTGAGTGTGAAATGTATAAAATACAAACCAAAAAGTAATACAAATATTGCAAACTACAAATGTGCATGTGGGGCATTCCATGATTGATACGGAATAAAGGCTTACGATTTTGTCTTTCTTTTATCTTTTTTTGCTTTAACTACTAAATTCGTTAAGTTTTGGGAAAAGTGTGGAATTTGTGTTTTTCTTCTCCTAAATGTGGGCGGCCCATTTTCAAAAATTTTTACAAATTTATATTCCTTGTTAGAAAGTCATATTACTTGAGCTTTCTTTGGTATTGAATTAGAGCATATTTTCCATTTTTCGAAATTTCGAAATCGATTTTGTTAAAGTGGGCGAGATCACTGGCTGGCAAAATCGACGAATGTTTTACTTTTCCATATTGCAAATTCAATTTTTAAATAGCTCAAAATATTTCTAACAAAAACAATAATACAAAATTCTAAAAAAAAATATTTTCTAACAAAATTAGGGAGGCTCGAAATTCATTTCAGACCTATGGTCCCATGGAGAATATTACTCAGTGTGACCCGTGACCCATAGATTCAGAAAACTGGATGGGCACCTGAAGTCTTTTTTCCCCATAAAATTTGAAACGCCCTAGTAAGTACGTAGATAAAAGCGGAGACAGCATCCATGCCAAATTTCAAAATGATATCCTCAATGGGTTGAAGTTGAAGAAAGTTGAAATTCCTTCTTCTGAATGTAGGCGGTGTCACGCCCATTTTAAGCAATTTTCCAAATTTCTGTATCTCGCCATAAAGGCCACTCAGTTTCGTTACTTTACCCGTCTTTGGCAAAAAGTAATCGCATATTTTCCGTAATTTAAAATTTTCGGTAACAAAAATGGGCATGGTTATCGTTCTATGTTACCATTTTCCTTACAAATTTTACTAGGTCCCAGATAATCCAGCAAATTATTTAAGGATAGTTAGATAGGATTTTTAGTCAAGTTAACCTGTTAAGGAGTGGACGGACATGGCTCAATGAAATGTTTTTTTTTATACTTTTGGGGAAAAATGTAAACAACGTGACATCAGGACGGACAAGGCGACAGCTGTTTCGATTATGCCAGGTAGATCTCCTCAAAGCTTTTTCTGCCGGGAGTGGGATTCGAACCCACACTACTACGATGGTTGAAAGTGTTACAAACGCATTCAGCCTTGTCATGCCTTAGTTGTTGTAAACTTATCCCAATTCCAATTTTTTTCGATGCTGATTATTTTGATATAGAGAAGCCTATGACCTCATCTACTGCGTCCGACATATTGTGGAGTTGGTCTAATTTACCAAAGGCATTCTAATAAAGAGACATTTCACGGAGAATACTTCAAAAGTTTTCTAAAAAAGGGTCGACCCTCGGCAGTGATTTGCTAAGCCTTCGAAAGCATATTTGCCCCCAAAATTTCTCAACAAAATTCATCTGCCTTTGCAGATGCGATAGAGTTGCGACCAAACGTAAGAACCCCAAGATGCCAGGACTTATGTTATAGAATAACTCCTTCCTCTTTGCAAATATTAGAAGTTTTCTGGGACCTTGCTTATTTACTTCTTCAAGACTTGGCAACTCTGTCACCCCTTATAGCTGGTGCCTTGACCTGGCTAGTTCAGAACATGAACAGAGAACGTGCTCAACCGTTTCTTAAAGCAGCTTGCACTCTCTACATCTGCTGTTACTGACGAAGTCTACAACATGTGGGTCCACCAATTTGTAGGAAATATGAAAAAGTGCCACACCAAAAATGGTAGAGAATCTCTCATTTAATATACAATCATTACTTTGTTCTCAAGTATTTAAATTTTAAAATTTAAGATTATTATCTAATATATAAAATTCTTCTGTCACGGTTTTAGAGGCTGAACTCCTCCGAAACGGCTGAATTAGTGAAACGATATTATCACTTGAAATTTTCCCTTTTCTGTTGGATGAGCATATTGGGTAGTAGGAAGTAGGGTTAGAGAAGAGGTCCTATCTAAGATAATCGAGCGGCCAAGTATCTGACATGTTCTTCGCTACCTTCTACTAGTTGTCTGGATGGGTCTTTTTTGAGATGTAAAAACGTGGAAACGGGGGGTGGTTGTTTTTGTTGTGTGCCCCTTTGTGCCACCCTCCTAGGATAGAGAATGATTATGAATTTGTTTTTTTTGCCCCTTTTTAGGAATAGTTAGTTAGTAGAAAATTTTAAATGGTTGATAGGGAAAGTATAGAATATTGATATTTTTTAATAAGTAAAATAGGGATATCAAAAGAAAAGGCTGTGGGGATGCGTTGTGAGCGTTTGGTGTGCTCGTGCTTGTGTTGTGTGCTATGTGGTTTGCTTGGTGTGCTATAGTGACAGTGTGCCTATATAGTAGTTACAGGATAATTTTCACACCCCTGGGTCAAGGGTTTTGACTAGAACTGGATCCTGGGTGTGCGGTTTGGTGACCTAAGAAAGTTCTCGAGATATGGGCCAAAACGTGGACCCGGATACACCCCCTAGATAAGATAGAAATTAGGTTTTTTAGAGAATGTTGGTTTTTGTTATTTTTATACAATTTGGATATCAATGAAAGATGAAAAGCTGTTGCTGAGGAGCTGGGGGAAAGTTATTGTGATATTCGATTTAGTGCCAATCCCAAAAATCAACCTGGCAACAAAAAAAAACTGACTAAATTATGCAACATGCGGAAAGCCGGAGAAAAAAACGAAAAAAAAAAAAAAAAAAAAAAAAGACATGAATGAAATTAATATAATACCAATAATAATACCCACACCAACCCTTAGTTTATTTTGCATTACGCGGAGACGCGGCCTCTATTGCGATTGTAGCATTTACGCTGTGTTTGCCTGACCCTAGAACCACTATGCTAACAAAATCTCTCAAATTAGTGATTGCCATCTGGCTCATGCCAGCTTGACTCAAACTCTTTTCATATAAGAAATTGCCCACATTGTACGTCAGGTGTACCCGAGTTTTTATGCTTTTTGCACTGCGGCGGAAAAGCGGACACACCTACCAACAGGGAAAAGGTTTAATGTAAAAGAAGAGCGATGGGACATCGGGATCCTCAAGTGACGGGAAATACGGACTGGGAACGTAGTAGGACTGAGACTGGGAGAGAGTAGTGAGAGTTGATAGCTGGAAGACGTCTGTCTGGACTGATGAGACTCGGAAAAATGGGACTACTGAGAACACAAAATACATACAAACCCCTCCGGGACCTGGCCCAATGTGGTAGCAAGTGGAGAGACAGAATGAAGCCACAGGAGAAAAAAACTTTCTACGTGAGAGAAGATTTTAACACAAGAGAGAAGAAGGAGTAGAGAGAAGCCAGCGAAGGTAACGAGAAGAACCCCCACACTTCTTCCAGTCTGAGAACAATGTCTGAGGAAAGAAAGAGGATTTAGAATGAGACCCGAAGATTGCGCGGAACTTTTTTCGCCTGATATGAATTACGATGAAGCGGAAAAAGACAAGACGGATTGGGGAGGGAGGACGGGTCAGTGAAAATAAAGAGATTTAAAGTGTAGAGGGGGTAGTAGTATGAGCAGAGTTTTAGAGCAGAGTTGAGGTTAGAGAGTTTAGAGGGGTTTTGAGTTTAGGACCGGAGAAAACAAAGAAAAAGAAAAAAAAAGAAGAAAGGAAAAAAAGAGAAAAGAAAAACGATTATTTAAAATGTATGCGATAGGCGACGACCGACCGGACCGAATCCGATTAGGAACCGCCGAAGAATTCGACGAACCGACGAAATTCCCGACCGAATTCCGACCGACCGGAAAAAAAATTCGTTGAAGAAAAAACGAATAGGACGAACGGCGAAACGAAAAAAAAATAAAATTCGTTTTTAAGACCGAGAAAAGACGAATTGTTACTTACCCTCAAGCAAGTAGTATTTGTTAAGTTAGCAGCCAAAAATATTATTCTAAATTATATAGATTCAGTTGTTCCTCTTACATTGATACGCGCCCCGTACAGAGAGTAGTACAGTTCATGACGAGACAATTTAGCGTAGACTTTGTTGTTATGTCTGACTTTAAACTGCTGATCGGAAATACTACATTTTCTCGATAGAAGTATTTTTCTTTATTGTCTTATTCCTAGACTTTTGTTTTTCTGATTATTCTTATGATGTTTTTATCGATATAAAAATATAAATTCTTATCTGTTTCCCTTGCTGACCGCATCTCTTATTATCTAGTTTCTGTGACCTCTCTCCTCTGTTGAGGACCCCGATTATAAATTAGAAGATCTTATTGTGTATTGAATATTAAGAGTTTTTTTCTTATTTAGTATTTTTCTACTATGCCTTTCCCCCCTGTTCTTTTCTGTTTTAGCTCGTTGGTTTGGTTTGTTTAGGGGGTGGTTCTCACCAGACGCTCCGTTTTTGCTCCTGATCCTCGCTCGATTTTTACCTCGCGCCGGCCCCACACGACCCGTATTTTCCCACTGGTATTTCTTAGTTATACTCTTCTTACTCTGTGATGTGATACCTTATCTATTTATTTATTTGTCCGTAGACCTCCTGCGGATTGCCCTCACTTCCCTAGCTACCCCAATAACAATTACTACCTCGACTCCTGACTTCATAGGATTTTCATCCGAATAGACTTTTTATACATCACTTATTTTGTAATATTTATTTATTTTCTCGATATTTTTAGAATCTCCCGCATTGATATACTATGTTTATTGTTATACGTCTCTACTAAACTTCTTCAACCCCTTTCATTACAAATTTTGAACGTTCGATTGAAGAAGGGTTAGTTTTGGGTGTTGTTAGAATCGTGTCGGTTCTCGGCAGTGTGGCCGTTATTATGTGTATTTGTGTTTTTGTTTGTTTTGTTTTAGTTTTCATTAGGTAAAGTGAATGCTTCAAGACTGACGCACCAAAAGACAAACGAAGTAGTGGAATAAAATAATAATTAATAGCTTGAGAAAATAAGAAATTGAATGGCATAAGTGTACGTTTACGTCGACAGTCCTGGTTTTTTTATGTGAGCTCCGATTGATCCATAGGCAACAGAGACCTGCCCAGTACCATAGAGAACAGTACGTATTCACCGCAGACCACATTCCGTACGTTCCAAGGATGCATGACGAAGAGACGTTGAATGACGAGTGGGCCGAATATTTTTTTACTGTTACGCATACTGAGTCCATATGTGCTGAACACACGTGTGACTGAAGTTTGAAAGGCCGATTTTTCAACAATTGATAATAAGTTTTTATAATGATCTACAACAAGACTATGTTCATTCGTAAACGGTAACGATTTTATTTGAGTATAGATTTGAGTATTATTCGGTTATCTGAAATTTCCTTATCTTAATTCTATAAACTATTTTTCTAATGACTCGATTGGAAATATTTGAATTTTATATGAGATGTTAGCAAATTGCGTTCAACTTGCTCCCTGTCCCACCCTGACGATTTCTTTCTGTGTTTGCGTAAATTTTGAATATTTTTGATTCCATTGTTTTCTTATGTTATTAGTTTTTGAATCTTTTAATAGGTTTTAATTCTGTATCGGGCTCCATGTCTTCTACTTTATTATTTGATTTTTTGTTTTGCCTGATTCGATTCTGTATTGTTTTCGATATCCTATTTCTTGTTTACTGTTTTGATGACTAGATTTCGAGTGACCTTTTCCCTTAGTCTCTAGAATTGCTAAAGCATACGGGAAATCTCTCTTTATGACCTATGGTCACCCGGATAGAATATCTGAATGAGAAAAATTGGTGAAAACCCACGACGTAAACTAGAGATCTAGCTAAAAACGAAAACAAAAGAAGAACAAGAAAAAATTCATAAGCTTCGCCACACAAAGACAAGTAACACGATAAATAACCAAGGACGCAAGTGTAAAAAAGGAAAGAAAATCACATACTAAAAAAAAAAAGAAAAAAAAAGAAGGAAGAAAAAAAGATAAAGAACAGTTCACAAAAAATTCTTAGTCAAATTAATCGTAAAGTCCCTGAAGTGGGAAAAATAGGGGTGTTGTATTACAAAATAGTGAGAAAAAAAAAATGGAAAGAGAGGAAACAGGTGAAAAGATGAGAGTTAGGAAAGAAGTAGGAGAGAAAAAGTGAAAAAGGTCACAATAAAAAGGGAGTAAAGAGAGATAAAAAAAAAGAAGATACCACAATAAGGAGGAAAAAAAAAAAGGAAAGAGTAAACACAAAAGAAAGAGTAAGAGAAAAGAAAGAAGTGTGTGAAAAAGAGTGAAAAAAAAAAAAAGAAAAAAAAAAGAAGATAAAAAAAAAAAAAAAACGAGAGTATAAAAAATTCAAAGAAAAGAAAAACAGTCCAATAATATAATAAAAGCGGAAAGAAGAAAAGGCAAAGACGAGGAAAAGACAAGACGTATTATTACCATACTTGTTGAATATACAAAGGTTAGAGTATCTTTATTCAGAGATCAGACAGCGTAGAAAAAAAATGAAATACTATTGTCCAATGAGGAGCTAGACCAAAGGTACAAGTCTTACGGTCATCGTTGTGGGCCTCGTTCCGTTGCCAAAGATACCGAGAAGTAGACGAGTCGTCATATTCTTATTAGAAAAAAATATTATAACCTAATTATATGGGTCACAATAAACGCCAAAGATTCGAAAAGTAAGTTAATATATTATTATATATGTTACCGGATATATCGTACCGAAAAAATAAATGTACCTTGTAGTGTCTAGGCTTCCGTACTCACTTAATCCTTCACAAGAATGTTGAATGCTCTTGCATCGTTTTGTCTAAGCGTGCCCGCACTGATTCTATCTTAATTCGGCCTGAGATAACAACGATACGTTGGGATATCCGAAAAAGTGCAAACAATAGCAAATTTTGTATTATTCCCACCAACACACGTGCCACTCCTATGCGAGCAATGTAATCTCTACTCTCGACATTCTTGAGTAACATCAAATAATGCTACCCAGATCATACTAAATTTAAGCTGAAAGAATTATTGAGCGCCATCCGAAGAAGCACGAGCTACTTTAGAGTAACATCATCGTCTTGTTTTTTTGCAAGAAAGTAAAGGTATAAGGTATGTTATCAAGAACCGGTTTATGATTGATACGTTGGGTATTTGACGTGGACTTTTTGGGGAGATGAATTGTTGTTTTTTCTTATTTTATGTTGTGTTTTGTACTTTAGCATCTCTTCATTTTATTGTTTCTAGTCCTCGTCTTATTTAAATTCCTCTTTCCTACTTCCTACCCTTTTTTTTCTTCTTTCTCTTAACCTCTAAAGACATCTGTTTTTTATTTTTATTATTTTTTTCATGTTTTTGTTTTGACATTAGTAAAAGATAGAAAGTTTGGTAAAAAGAAATTTATATAAGATTTGAAATTTTGATTTGTATTAGAAATATTTTATTTATTTTTTTGATATAATTTTTATATGTTTTTTTTTTTGGTTTTCGTTTATTTTATGTTAAACGTTAGAAGTGTTTTTATAAGCTTTCATTAGACCGGTCCGGAGAAGGAAAGTTACGAGAAAAGGTAAAGATTAGGAGAGAAAATTTAGGTAAGTAATTTAGTGAATATAGAGATGGAGGAATGATTTTGTAGTAAATTTTCGAGTAACGGTAATTTATCGGATTGGAGAAAAGAGAAATTGTAGAAGTAGTTGCAAAGCCTTTATCTTCTCCTTAAAACCCCGTT
>JARSSU010001773.1:0-47586 GCA_029619165.1 Eurosta solidaginis | reverse complement strand
CAACGCACTTAAGAACCCAAAAATCAAAAAATAAGCATCATTCACATTTAGCGCCCACACACATCATTAACGCAATGCGCGCAAATAAAATAATAAATAATACACAATAAATGCTTGGCAGTACTACTGACAAACTAAATTTTTGAAAGAAAAAAAGTAAAAGTCAATAGCAGAGACAGAGTGAGGAAAAACGTACACTACTTGTATGGAAATGTATATGAATATGCTCGATACACAAGCGATATACGTAGGATCAGCAAACAGAGGAGTGCAAGAGCAACGGGAGCACCGCATTAGAATATATTGGGGCAAAAAATCGTGAATTTCTTAATTTGTTTCTCTTAATATCTTTAGGTCGCTGACATCGATATTATTTTAATGTAGAAGCTCGAAGAATCCTTATCAAACTGTTGACAGAGCCTGATGTATGTGATGTTTGATCCATCCATCACCAGATGTGTAATACATACATGCTACAACAATGCATTTAAATCGGATGAAAACCAGATAAGAGCTATGCAGAATGTCTAATTTGTCTATATACATGTAGAGGAAATAACACTGGTTATTACATATGGGTATCGTAGGTCTGCAAGACGGATGCAGGTAAGCCGAGAATGCATTTTCATCAAAAAAACGTGTTTAATACTCTCTATATTCAAATACAGCCCAACAGATCTAATAATCATAAAGCTAGCGGTGAGACCAACCAGACATCTTCTTGTTTTGGCCTACTACCCTATGATGTGAGGGTATCACCACCAGCATTTAAAACTTCATAAACAACATCGGTGAGAATGCTAAAATCATTGATGTGATCCAATGCAAGGCTTAGGATATGATAGCTTCAAACAATGAAAGAGAGTGAGCGCCTTTACAACATCATCCTAATTCTAGTCTAAGTTTGTAACGTCAAAACCATGCCTACATACATTTATGCTTTCTAGTTGAGATAAGGATTTCAGGCTGGGAGGAAACCTTAGATCTAACTCTGTTACGGAAGAGGCGTACGCTCTGGTAAAAAATGGAGAGTGTCTGATAAAGGCCTCTCCGGATCATCTATGATTTTTTTCGACTTAAAATTGGAGTTGTAATCATCACCTGCCCGTAACAGTATAGCTTTGTTAGTGGGCTAAATTGAGCACAAGCTTTCCCTAATAACTCTCACAACAAATGTACCTACAGGGTATTGCTAAAAGAAAGTGCCCATCTTGTTAAGCGGGGCATTTTAAAGCAGCAGTAATGGAGGCATTCAATGAGTGCCGCATAATAAAATAGTTGTAGCCATGCAGGAATACGCTCAAACAATACAAAAACAACCAAGTAAGGAAGGCTAAGTTCGGGTGTGTAACCGAACATACATACTCAGTTGAGAGCTTGGGAGACAAAATAAGGGAAAATAACCATGTAGGAAAATGAATGAAGATATCGCCATAAAGGGGACCAGGGGTGACTCTAGAATGTATTGTACGAGATGAATGAATAGCGCTAATGAGTATTTTAAAAGGGTGTGGGACCTAGTTCTACAGCGTGGACGCCTTTCGAGCTATCTATTTTACAAAGTGTTTTCTCAAAGTTATATTTCGCGTCAATAAACCAATCCAATACCATGTTTCATCCCTTTTTCGTATTTGGTATAGAATTATGCATTTTTTCATTTTTCGTAATTTTCGATATCGAAAACCCAGTGGCGTGGTCATAGTCGGATTTCGCATTTTTTATACCAAGATAAAGTGAGTTCAGGATAAGTACGTGAACTAAGCTTAGTAAATATATATCGATTTTTGCTCAAGTTATCGTCTTACGGCCGAGCAGAAGGACAGACGGTCGACTGTGTATAAAACATGGGCGTGGCTTCTACAGATTTCACCTATTTTCACAGAATATAGTTATCGTCATAGAAGCTTGCCCTACCAGAATTTCAAAGAATTGGTAATGGTAAATTTTTGATTCAGAAAATATGAGCCAGTAATTTTGAATTTCTTCTAATAATAATAATAATAAATACCCAACGGATTAAACCCTCCAAAGCCCGCCCGACCGGCGCGAGGGGCGCATCCGCATGACGCACGGATTTGTTATTGCCGAGTTGTTGATAGGCGGAGGTTTGTTAAGCGTCGAGATCTAAAACTGCTCAGCTACAGAATAAAAATCATCAGCTGAGTACTATACATAACAGTTAGAAATTACATAGAAATTATACATATATATACTACATTGTTAAATAAGTGAACATTTTTAATTTATTTGATGTTAAGAGTTAAGATAGGATAAGACAGTTTTCTTTATGGTAAAAAGTGAATCCGTTATATCAAATGAATTAGAATGAGTGTTAAAATCATGACACAAACACCGAAAAGATTCATTTAATTCGAAATTAGTTCTACACTGCCTCAAAAGAAGAGGTTTGTAATGTCTTGACACCCGTGATGGGACGTTGAAATTTACTTCGTTCAAAAGAATTGGACTAGAAATCAGTCCATTCAGGAGTTTAGCCATAAATATAACGCCTAGCATTTCTCTACGACTTGCAAGAGTTGGAAGATTGATAAGCTTTAACCGACTAGTATAAGGTGGAAGATTATACGCAGAGTCCCACTGAAAATTCCTTAAAGAGAAAAGTAGAAATTGCTTTTGTATTGATTCAAGTCTATCTGCATGAACTCGATATTGTGGATTCCAGACTATTGATCCGTATTCTAGTATCGGTCTAACTAAGGTGATGAAAAGGGCTTTAGTTACATAAGGGTCACTAAATTCTTTGGACCACCGTTTCACGTATGAAAGAACACCTCTAGCCTTATTGACAGTAGCATTAATATGAAGGTTGAAACTAAGTTTAGCATCTATCGTGACTCCCAAGTCCTCAAAATAGTTTACTGATAGAAGACAAAAATTATTAATTACGTAAGAGGCTGCTGGCAAAGATCTTCGAGATAGGCACATGAATTTGCATTTATTGAGGTTCAGCGGCATTGAATTTACGTTGCACCAAGTAACTAGGCAGTTTAAATCCCCTTGAAGCAAGGGACGTTCTTCGATAGACGCATAAGACCTAAAAAGTTTTACATCATCAGCATACATTAAGATTTTGGAATATTTTATAGTGGTACAGATATCATTAATAAATAGCAAGAACAGAATTGGACCAAGGTGGCTGCCTTGTGGGACGCCAGAGGGAACATCGATGACATTTGAAAAAGTATTTTTAAAAATAACTTTTTGCGTTCGACCGCAGAGATACGACGAGATCCACTGGGTGAGACCAGGTTGGAAGCCAAGCCGATCCAGCTTGTAGATAAGTAAGGAGTGGGATACTTTGTCAAATGCTTTACTGAAATCAGTATAAATAACATCTGTGTGAAGATTTTCTCTAAATCCCTTAGAAACATGAGTTGTGAATTCAAGTAGATTAGTAATGGTAGATTTGCCTTTACAGAATCCGTGTTGCGGTTCTGCAATCAAAGTAGAAATGGAAAATGTTAGCTGATTGGTAACGATAGCTTCAAACAACTTTGGGATGGCCGACAACTTTGCTATTCCTCGATAGTTCTCTACACACGACCTACTACCACTTTTGTGAAGGGGTATGAGAAAAGATTCCTTCCAAGCAGAAGGAAAGACTCCACTTTTTAGGGACATATTGAATAAATCAGTTAGAGGCTGATAAATGTGCTCAGCGCATTTTTTAAGAAAACAAGTGGGAATTAAATCAGGACCGTACTTGTAAGATTCTTTCAAAGACGTTAAATATGAAAAAACTTCATCCGGATATATTTCTGGAATATTAATGGTGTTAAGTGAGTTAAGCTGAAATGGATATTCATTTGAAAAAGTATTAAATTCATTGGAATAGTTGGACTTGAAAAATTGTGCAAAGAAGTTAGCAATATCTTGATCGTCGCTAGACAAATCACCCTGGTATTTTAAAGCAGAGGGAAACCCTTTAACCCTACGTTTAGAGTTCACGAAATTATAGAAAGCTTTCGGATTGCAAGTTATTTTCCTTTTCATCTTACAGATGTACGTATTATAGCACTTTTTGTTTAATTCAAAATATTTATGACGCAAAATAGAGTAATGCAAGTAATCGGAGTGAGAGCCCGACCTTTTGTATAATTTGAAGAAGCGAGATTTTCTGTTTTTTAAGGACTTCAGCTCTTTAGTGAACCATATTTGGACTGATTCGGTAGACACACGTTTTCGCTTAGGTACGTGTTTTTCCAAAATACCGTAAATGGTGGTATAAAAGTCAGAAACATTTTTGTCAATATCAACACCATATTTGGGCCAAGCCACTGTAGATAAAGTTTGATTAAGTTTACTAAAATTAGCCTTCGCGAATTGAAATCTGAAACTAGAGTCGTATTTAGTAGCAATGCTACTCGGAGAATTTCTTTCGAATTCGTATGCTATTTCCAGGGAAGGATGGTAAGGGTCTTCAGGTACAGTAAGAGGTTCACCCCGGCTTAGAGTACATTTTGATGTATCATCGACAAATACCAAATCAAGGGTCCTCCCGAACATGTTAGGAATTATATTTATCTGTTTAAGGCAAAGTTCAGTTATTTCGGCTAAAAATTCGTTGTTGGACAGGTTAGAAGAAATAGGTACAATATTCTGATCAGATATGGTCCATAATACATGCGGGATATTAAAGTCACCCAGGACTATCATCGAATCAATGGGCTTCATCAATGAATTAACAATTTTGAGCAGGGAAATATGATCCATATACACCGAAGGATCAGAAGATGGTGGGATATAGCAGACGGCGATATAGACACAACCCATTCCGAGATTGATTCTAATGCATTTGAATTCTGTAGAATCAATAATGGGTAATTAACCTCAGCTGAAGGTACAGAAGAATGTACCGCAAGCAAAACTCCACCTCCAATTCTGTTCAAGCGGTCATTTCTGTATATTTGGTAATTATGTATTCTAGACACATTTAATTTGAAAATGGCGGAGAGAAACGCCCATTTTGAAATTTTCTGTTATTTTTGTATTTTGTTGCACCATATCAATACTGGAGTTGAATGTTGACATAATTTACCTTTATACAGTAAATATATTCAATTTTTTGTTAAATCTTACTTTAAAAAAAATTGTTCATCTGATTTTGCTAATTTTTATTTAGCTCATATATAGTAATAGGAGTAACATTCCAGCCAAATTTCATCATGATATCTTCAACGACTGCCAAATTACAGCTTGCAAAACTTTTAAATTACCTTCTTTTAAAAGTGGGCGGTGCCACTCCCATTGTCGAAAATTTTACTAATTTTCTATTCTGCGTCATAACTGCAACTCACCTACCAAGTTTCATGCCTTAATCCGTCTTTGGTAATGAATTATCGCACTTTTTCGGTTTTTCGAAATTTTCGATATCGAAAAAGTGGGCGTGGTTATAGTCCGATATCTTCATTTTATATAGCGATCTGAGATGTGTGCCCAGGAACCTACGTACCAAATTTCATCAAGATACCTCAAAATTTACTTAAGTTATCGTGTAACGACAGACGTACAGACGGACGGACGGACATGGCTCAATCAAATTTTTTTTCGATACTGATGATTTTGATATATGGAAGTATATATCTATCTCGATTCCTTTATACCTGTACAACCAACCGTTATCCAATCAAAGTTAATATAACTCTGTGTGCGAAGGAGGACACCATTGAAACCCTGTATGCCCTTTCAGCAGCCAGAGGGTTTACTGAACTTGGTAGTAGACAGGGATAAGATAAGTTTCGCTAGCACCAGCTTTTTTCATCGAAATTGCCCGTAATTTATGGCTTTGCTCCGTGGTGATTCAAAACTTACGTGACTTAACGGATCGCTGGCTGGTAATGGCTTACAGAGCTACTTTGTCCTTACTCCTTAAAGCAGGAGAAAACAAAAGTAATCTTTCTGCCCGAAGCGGGAATGTGTACGCACTAAAATACCAAAGACTACAGACCAATAAGTCTCACATCCGTTATGTTTAATGTTCTAGAGAGTGTTTTGGAATACTATATTAAGCCAATAATAGCAGATACAAAGCTTGTAAAGCCGCAGCATATGCAGATGATGTTGTTATCACAGTTTTGGGCCTATTGCATCAATGTTGAGCAAAATCCGGCAGAATGCACTTAGTAGACTAAAACCTTGGCCGCATAAAGCGGCATATATATCAACCTAAGCAAGACTCGATGAATACTTTTAAGCAACAGAACCAAACACCTAAATTTCGATTGCTTTCACTAAATGCCTTCACTATTCTACGGACACATGTAAAACCCATCAAATAAACATGGCCAGACTATAATCAGAAAAGAAGCAGGAGTCTACCAAATAGATCTAGGATATAAATATTGGGGATCGTGGCCACAATAACAGGGCACTGGCTACTTGGCCTACATACGAGAATAATATGTATCCCCTTTACGGCACTGTAGGTATTGTAGACAGGAAGGTTTCAAGGAAACAGTTGCTCGTTTCCTCTGCGAGAGTCAGCAATAGCGAATATTAGGTTTTGTTCTAAAATAAATTTTGATATGTCCGCTTTGTACGTTAATTTAACCAAATGGCTTAAAAGCAGGTTTACAGCAGACTTGTTATTAATTGTTTCCGGGAGAAAGTGCATCAAACTAGTACTTCTTCACAGCAACTAACCAATCAACTAAGGACAGACCAACGAAAACGCTTCCTTGTTTATTTGTCAAATAATGAAAGAAGTTCGAAATAAAAATAATTTGTCCTGGGCCCCCTTTTTAGATCGTGAGGGGGCTTTTAAAAAGGTCTGACTAGAGACGCCACATGTAACCAAATCAGTTAGCACTTTAGAATGCATTTTGTTGGAGGTTTGAAGCTAGCATAAGAGCTCAGTAGTGTTGTGGTTCAATTTGCAGCTTAATACAAAAGTAGTCCAGGATGTTCGTTAGCCCAGATCGAAAAAAAGTTTGCTATTACTCTCATCCTCTCTTTTTATTTCTCGTGGTGCTGGGCAAGCTACCTCTCTCACACCCTCGTATCCCAATTCTTATCACTTCTTCCTCCCCACCTTTGGCTCTAGCATTCACTGTCTTCTTCTTATCTCCGACTATTCCTTTTTTTTCCCTGTCCTGCTTGCGAATATATGGCATAGCAATACCTTCTTTATAGACTTTAATATGATGCGAATTATGGGTGCTTCGTCTTACTACAATTTTAAAGATGTTAATGAGTATGAGACATTGACGTAGACTAAAAATATTCCTAAGTTATGTGCGTTTGAATTACACAAGCCAAAAATCTCACTTTAGTCATTTGTTCACTTCAGTAGACGTCAGCGTGACTAAGCTTAACATTTAATACGCATTATATTAAAGTTAAAAGTATATTATTTTAAAATCGTAGAAACCTGCATACCAGACATTAAAAAACATAAAAATTTTAATATATTCGTCATAAAGAATACGCCAGCATTTTCATAAATCACGCTTGAAATGAGTGATTAAGAAGTAAAACATAACAATAACTTGCTCATATATATCACTTGTATTTACATACTCATTCCACTAATACACACATACAATGTACATATCACTTAAAGTCCTTCATACTACATAGCGGTACACGCTAACCGCATGGGGTAACCAATGTTGGCCTTGTTGATAACCTTTTTCATACGACTTGAATTTCTTCGTCAAATAAGCGCACAAAGCAAAAGCCCACCTGAGCTTAAGCCGGATTTGCGTAACAGCTCGTATCTATTACGTAAGTACTTGTACCAGTACAGTGATTTTGCTAAATAAGCAGTAAGTTTGAGTTAAATGAGTCGGCATGTAAAACTGGTTCTGTGCGTGTTTGTGTCTGTTTGTGTAGTAGGACGAAACAAATGAAAAATTGCAAAATACTTGCACAGCCATGACAGTTAATGAGAAAAATGAACTTTTCATGTATGGAAATACAACAAGTATGTTTGTTTGTATGCACTTGTAAGGGCTAGTACTGCCACAGTAAACGCTTCTAAAATTTCCTGAATTTTCTCCCTTCGATTTTCTGCTTACCGTTGCCATTTGGTGGTTCAATAAGCGAATAATTTGCGTATCTTTCTTGTGTGCCTCTGCTCAAACAAGATAAACGTAAGTGAGGGCTCTATTGAATTCCTAAGTTGATGAATCCGAGCATCAATTTTACATTGGAATTGAAGCTGTTTTGAAAAGAGAAATTAATTTTCATTCAGGAAGCTCAAAAGTACAATTGGGAAAAGTTGGTGTCGCTCGCTTTTTGCTATAAAGGTCTAAAAAATTTTAGACAAAGTGTGTAGAAAAGATATTTTCATTAAAAATACAAATTCCGTGGTTCAATTACAGATTAGGTCCCCTAAAAATTTTTAAAATAAAGCCCACAAAATGTATAAAAAAACGGCTTCACAGGCCGATCGTTCAATCTACATCCGTCTAAGAAAGGACTTTGATTGTTTAAATAATTTTCGCTACAAGCAACATATGTTTAGAATTGAATCCAACTTGTGAAAAAATCCTAATAGTTTTTGGCAATATATCAGTACGATACGTAAAAGTTGTGGATTTCCAACTACCCTGTCTTACGATGGTACTGTTTCCGACAACATAGTTGACTCTTGTAATCCCTTCGCAAATTTTTTTTCAAAAAGTCGATGAAGTTCATGCACCTAGTGATTATACCACGCCCAATACCTTAACATTGGATCAAGTTGATGGACCCATTGTGAAACAAAGTAATTTTGCAAAAATCTTCGATCACGTGGTCAAAGTTAAACTATACGAACACGTTCAATCATATATCTCTATACATCAACACGGATTTGTACCCTCCAGATCAACTTGCTCAAATTTCGTCTTAATTACAAACAAAGTAGTTAACGTCTTTGAGAGCCAAGCACAGTTAGATGTAGTTCACACTGACTCTTCTAAGGCATTCGACAAGGAAGTTCACTCCATTCTCTCTGGAAAAACTCAGGGCATTCGGTGTCAACGGAAACCTTTTTGATTTTTTCTCAAGTTTTCTTATGGATGAAAACTTTTCGTCCAAATGGAATCCGCTAGATCTCAAACTTACATACATGCTGATCGGGTATCCCCCAAGGTACACATCTTGGGCCTCTCCTCTTTTTAAACGGTTTTATGTAGTTTGATTTGACAGGCCGGCTGCACGGCCGTTGTGAACGAATTTTGTAATTGAAGTTTAAGTAACTTCCCGATAAGCTACAAGCTTGAAACTTGGCATATAGTTCAGAACCCGATGAAAATGCAATAATAAGAAATGAAAACTCCGATAGGTGACGCATGGATGGAAATATTTCAAAAAAACGTATTTGTGGTCTGATTTGGTTCATATTTGAAACACATAGTACATACATGAATAGAAAGTGACCTATGATGTCCGATTTGGCTCATATTTGGAAAAAATATTACATAGAAATGACATCAAAATATTTTGTAGTTCGAGGAGGGAGAAGCATACGTGGCACAGAGTCGAGTAAAGTCTTTAGAAGGATTATGTATTGAGGACTTAGATTGTATCGAGGTATTCAAAAAAATCGTATTTGTGGTCCGATTTGGCTCATATTTGGAACACATAATGCATACAAGAATAGAAAGAGGCCTATGAAAAAATCGCCGCTAGGTGGCGCAAGGATCGATATATTAAAAAAATTGTATTTGTGGTCGGATTTGTTCCATATTTGGAACACATAATACATACATGAATAGAAAGTGACCTATGATGTCGATTGGCTCATATTTGGAAAAAATATTACATAGAAATGACATCAAATATTTTGTAGTTCGAGGAGGGAGAAGCATACGTGGCACAGAGTCGAGTAAAGTCTTTAGAAGGATTATGTATTGAGGACTTAGATGTATCGAGGTATTCAAAAAAATCGTATTTGTGGTCCGATTTGGCTCATATTTGGAACACATAATGCATACAAGAATAGAAAGAGACCTATGAAAAAATCGCCGCTAGGTGGCGCAAGGATCGAGATATTAAAAAAATTGTATTTGTGGTCGGATTTGTCCATATTTGGAACACATAATACATACATGAATAGAAAGCGACCTATGGTGTCCGATTTGGCTCATATTTGGAAAAAATATTACATAGAAGTGATATCAAATTATTTTGTAGTGCGAGGAAGGACAAGCATACGTGGCGCAGAGTCGAGTAAATTCTTTGGAAGGATTATGTATTGAGGGCTTAGATTGTAGCAAATTGTCAGGAAAGAGTCCGTGTAATAATGGGTCACTAAATGAACTAAATAGAATGAGAAATAATAGGCAATTAAATAAAAACTAAAAACTTGAAAATAAAATAATTAAACAATTTTTTTAACCAAACGGCTTTATTGAAAACAATACTTTCATGAAGTAATAATAATATTAAAGCTAGAAAATAATGAGGTAGTCCTAGGTACTACTCATCACACTCCTCATCAATCTGGGGCGTTGATCAGATGACTAAATAAAAGCCCTAGATTGATGATAAGTACGATGAGTAGTACCTAGGACTACCTCATTATTTCTAGCTTTAATATTATTATTACTTCATGTAAATATTGTTTTCAATAAAACGTTTAACTTAAAAATTTTTTTAAAATTATTTGATTACTATTTATTAATGACCTTCCTGAACAATTTTCAACTGCGGATTGCCTTATGTTTAGGGATGATATTAAGCAATTTTTAAAAATTCAAAATACAATTGACTGTTCTAGTCTTCAGTCTGATCTAAATAATTTTTCTTATTGGTGTATATCGAATCATCTCCATCTAAATGTTAATAAATGTTGCGTTATTACTTTTGCTAAAAAGTCTAAGAAAATGACTGGCGACTATGTACTAAATGGACAAAAATTATGCCGTAAAGACACTATTTAGAATCTAGGGGGTTTTTTCGACTCAAAGCTGTCCGTTTCCCACCATGTAGACTATGCGGTGTCGAAGTCTCTTCCTATGTTTGGTTTTATACGCTGAAACACTGTCGATTTTGTTGACCCACTTACTCTCAAAGCGTTGTATATAACATTAGTGCGTAGTAATTTGGACTATGCTGTGTAATTTGGAACCATTACTATCAAAATAATACTTTTATAATTGAAAAGGTGCAAAGGATATTCACTAGAATGGCTTTGCGTCCTCTGTCATGGTCTAATGGGCTCCCAAACTATATTGGCAGACGCAAGTTGCTAGGTATACAAAGTTTGGAATAGAAAAGGGCTTATTTTTCTATTATTTTTGTGTATAACGTGATGAATCTTAGAATCAACTGCGAACTCATTTCTGGTTTAATAAATGTTCATTCATCAAGTCTTAATTTAAGTACAACTCGTTTATTCGATGTAATTTTTCACGCAACCAATTATGGCTTCAATGAGCCACTCACAAAATGCGTTCGAATATGTAATACATATGCTTTGAATTTCAGCTAAGAGATAAGTAGCTAGTAGTAGACTAGTCTCTTTATACTTTTTAATTAATCAGACTGTTAGAACTATTCGGTAGACAATAAATAAATTAATTAATTACTCTCCCCCCACCTATTTATCTTTTCATAAATTTCGAGAATAAAAATAATTAATTAATAATAAAATAAATTCATTCGCATAATTAATTGGTGCTTAGCCATCTAAGCGATTTTTGCTGTTTCATTTCAAGTCACGCTATTCATCCCTATTTCGAGACAACTGAGACCAATTAGGATAACCAAGGGAGGTTTTCTTTCTTCCTTCCAAACTGCGGTTTGGGCTGAAATACTTTTTTGGCCGGAGCGTCTTTACCTATTCGCATAACTTGACCTAACCAGCGAAGCCTTTGAGTTTTTATTCGCTGCACTATCATCATTATCTCATCTTCTCTCGACCATGTCCATGATTCCGAGCCGTACATCTGGACAGGTATGATGAGCGACTTTTAGATCCTGCTTTTTGTTTATTGAGAGGAGACTTAACTTACCAATTGCCTACTCAATCCAAAGTAGCACTGTTGGCAAGAGATAGCTATTAATACTGGTTTCCATATAGATGAAATCCTTCACAGTCTCGAATGTATATCTGTCAATAGTGATGTCGCTACCAAAGCACGAATGCACCCATTCTTTCTTGGATGACAGCAAATACTTCGTTTTGTCCTCATTTACCGCAAGGAGCACTTTTTTCTTCTTCATCTTATGCAGACTAGGCGGAACTTTTTATTGGCACAACTTCTAAACAATTTCGGAATTCTTTCTTCATATTGTTCTGGGACTTGTTCGGCATTCTCTTTGCTATTATACCAGGTAGAAAAAGACAATAAAAAGGAGCTAACTTTCCAGGAAAAGCAGTTCAATGAAGAAGTATTCTCCAAAGAAAGTAATAAGGATCAAAAAAGTAACCGCGATTAAACAAGAAATCGGTTACAAGAAATTAACCGGTTTGAAACTAGAAGTGGGCTACAAGAAAGTTACAGTAAGAAAGTAACTGAATTGAAACAAGAATTCCGTTGGAAAAAGTTAACCTGGTTGAAAAAATTTGGTTCCATATAAGTAAAAGTTTGCAAAAAACTAAACCTCTCCTGAAAAGTAGCTGGTTCGGGAAATAGTCCTGAAAAGTTATCGGAGAGGTTATCGGTAATCGTTTTGAAAGAAGGAACCGGTTACAGAAACAGTTCCCAAAAAGGTTACCAATAATCGATTTGAAAAAGAAACCGGTTCCGGATCCGTTTTCAACAAGTTTAGCGGTTAGCTTGACAGTAATCTGTTTTAAAAAAGAAACCGGTGCAGGATTCCTTCCCAACAAACTTAACGGGAAGCTTAACAGTACTCTTAAAAAAAAACAGCCCCGAGTCCGTTTCCAACAAATTTAACTGGAAGCTTAACAGTAATCTGTTTGAAAAAAGAAACCGGTTCCATGGTAGGTTCGAAAGAAATAAACGTACTGAAAAAGCAACTGGTTACATCCATGAAAGTAACAGTTTTGAAAGAAGCAATCGTTTCCAAGAAATTACAAGGTATGGAAGAAGTAGCCGCATTTAAATAGAACTGGTTCAAGGAAAGAAGTAGCCGCTTCCAGAAAGTTACATGTGCCACTAAAGAAATCGGTTTAAAAGAATAGATCCGCACTGAAATATTTAGAGATTCGAAAAACGATTTCAGAAAAATAACTAGTTTCTAAAAAGTAAGATGTTTTGCAATAACTGCATTTCTAAAGTTGCGGTTTCAGAATAAAATCCGGCTAGAAAAAAGTAACGAGTTTTAAAAAATTACCGGCTAAAAAGTGACCAGTTCCAGAAAAGTAACCGCTTCGAAAAATTAGCCGATTCTTGAAAAGTAGCGCATTTCAGAAATACAAACGGTTAAAAAACTTTTATCCGGTTTCAAAATGGGTACCGGTTGATCTAAAAAAAATAATAAGTATTCGGTTGAAAAATTGTGCGATTCTGAAAAGTAACCAATTTTTGAAAACTAGCCGATTGCAAAAAAATTCTCCGTTTTCGAAAAAGTAATCGGTTTAAGTAGTAACTACCTTCAAAAAACTAACCGACTTGCAACATAGAGTCATTTTGACAAGTAACGGGTTCAAAAAGTAATGGATTTGAAAAAATAACCACTTCAAAAAAGTAACGGGATCAAAAAAATAACCGGTTCTTAAAGTAACGGCTTTCAAAATGTAACTGATTCGAAATATTAATTCTGTACTTTTGAAGGGGAAAGGAAAATGCGTGTGTTGTTTTGCTTTTCCAGCCCTTCTCACAATAAATTTTAAAAAGAAAATAGATTCGACGCTATGAACGAATTTCGCGGAACATCAATAGAAAGGTTTGGCAAGCGAATGCATAGATTTCAATAGTGAGAAGAGTTACGCTTGCTCTGAACTCTGTCAAATGCAACGTAGCTCTCTTGGAAGGTGTATTTTGTTTCGAAACAGCGTGACATTTCTCTTAGGCTCTACCGTGCTCACTGTAACTTGATATTAAAAGTGATATTGTGTGAGTGCGAAATATGCCAAGAATCTGTTTCTGAGCATAAGGTTTATTCCTATACCGACTTCAAAGTGCTGCAATATCTAATTAGCTTTAATGAAAATATTTTTGTTTAGTTTCATAATCATCATTATTTAGCGAAACCCGGATGTTTGTAACTTCAGCAATCAGTCAAGCTTATTTTGTACAAACAATTTCACGAACTTGTCAAATACACTCCTGTTTTATTTTAAATTTATTTATTATCCCTTTAGTAAAATTGTTGTGATAGCTTTTACGTAAGAGCTTTAGCATCATCAAAATAGTTAAATAAGTATTATTCAAATTGTTAGTAAATTTTATTATAATTTAACGTTCGCTATACAAAAATTTATCTTTTGTTCCGCTTTCGTAATGTATTACTGACCTACAAATGAAAACAGTATCAAAATATTTGTTTCTATTATTCTTTTCCTAGAATCCGACATTTTCTTACTGAGTCAAAATAATATTTATATGCGCAAATTAGATTTATTTATGCATCGTCTGAATGGCGTCATGAAATTTAATGAGAAAATAAGATTCTTTACATATTCATAGCTCTTACCTACATAACTACCCAGCAGGAAAAAAGGTAACTATAGCCAACAAGAAGTTGGTTTTCAATAAATTAACGTGTTCTCTTGTAAGACAGTGGTCGAGTAGACAGAGGAAGTTACGAGTATATTTACATAACCGTCAACTTATTTCAGTATGAAAAGAGGACAACCTACTGGTAACTGTTATAATACATACATACGGACATTATTCATTCTAAAAGAGATTTTCTAATTTTCATTAAATTTGTCTGGATCATGATGAAATAAACCAGAGAGGCGAGCCAATATTACAAAATGGAGTCGCATTTGATAATGTTCGCCCTTATAAACTTAAGTGTTGCTTCTTGACTTATCTAATCAGCATTCATTTTTCAGTATCATAAAAAAAACTACCAAAATTCCTTTCCAAAGTACGAAGTAACTTTCAGGAAAATAACGCCTGTAGTTTGTGTTTCCTTTTGTGGAAGAGTTTATTTACTTTTCCTGAAAGGAACTGGAAAAGTCTTAGTCAATGCAACTGAATGGCTGGATCTTCAGAGTATCACATTGTCCACAACTAAGTAATATGGAAATATACTGCCGATGTCAGTAAGATGATTGGCGATCTGGGAGGCTTGCAGTACAAAAACTCGTGATTAACTGTATACGGTTCCAAGACTCCACCAAGCGTTGAAGTTGAATAATTTAGCGGAAGGAGGTGCCTGGTGTAAAAATATGTAACGGTAGAGGTTTTCAGAAACGATGCTTCAACAAATAAAAACTTATACATTTACTTGACGGCAATAAAAAACTTTGGCTTATCGGAACTTTATTTTAAACAGCTCAGTTTACCCTGGAAATGTAAAAGCAAACATGAGAAACTCTCAGCCGTATGACTAAACCCGACAGACATTGTTTTGACTTTCTGTATATATCCGCCAGTCTCTCCTATGTCTTACCCTCTTCCCCCCTCTGCATTTTCTAGTTAACCTTAATTAATTCTTACTTCCGTAAATATTCGCGCTTTTCCTTTTGTTTTAGCCGCTGTTGCTCTTATCTAGGTCTAACACACACTATAACTCTTAATCTTCCTCTTAAGCTCTTTTTACTACCTTGCCTCAAAATTGCCCTTATTTGTACTTTTATTTCCTCTTGTTTTCTAAACTTTCCTGACTTCCTTCCAACTTCCTCTACACTGTCTTCCCATCTCCTCTGTTTACTCCTCTTTTCTTTCAAGTCTAAATTTTCATTGTGGAGATATATCGAGTTCACATTTTTTCTACACATTACAATATAAGGTAGTAAAAAAGTAGCAAAGTAGTACCAAAATTTTTCCCTGCCTAGTACTTTAAATTCATGACCGCGTTACGAGAGCCGTAAAAATGTGTGTCGTTGTATTACTCACTTCATCTGTTCGGTTTTATTGCGTCACAGGCTGGACTTAAATTTTTTTCGATAAAAGTACGTATCAGTGCTGGGTTCCCGCCCGGGCAAAGCAACATCAAAATTTTAGAAAGAAGTTTTTTCAATTAGAAGAAAGTTTTTCTATGTGATGTTGCCCCTCGGCAGTGATTTTGGACGCACTCCGAGTGTATTTCTGATATGAAAAATTTCTCTAAAAACTCATTTGCATTGCAGATGCCGTTCGCAGTCGGCATAAAACATATAGGTCCAGTCCCGACAATTTTTAGGGAACATTAAAAAGAGCACGATACAAATTGGAAGAGAATTTCGGTCTAAGGCTATCGCGCCTTGCATTTTTTTATTTCGTTTCTTGCTAATTCATTTTGACAATGCTAGTTACAAAAAATTAGTGTTAGGCCTTGAATTTGATTGGAAACTGCAAGCTTCCATTTACGTTGCTGGTGTAAAACATCGTGACGTATTTCATAAAGAAATAGCAACAATACCTTAGGTCAAGCCGAACTTAGTTCAAGCTGAAAAACTTCCTTTGACGAACAATTATGTCCAGAATAAATAAAAATATAATCGGATTGGCCGATAAAACAGCAACGTTGTTAATACATCCCGGAGCACAGGAAAAAAGATGACATTAAAAATAAGACACTATGGCATCATTGCTATAAAAATAAGCCATATGGAATGTATGTTTGTTCACAATGCTTCACTGACATATGAAGTATAACTGTGTCTAACAATTGTTAAGAAACATATTAGCAATAGAAATTATGAATAGCTTAATGGTTAGAATAGCGGAGCCAAAACGTTGCTTATGAAGGAGTTTATCACTTCCCGAAATGGTCTATACAACGAGCTATGACAGTTGCCTTCAACTTACTTTCTTCTATTCTAATTTAAAACCATTTTAACAAAAAAAAATATATATATATATATATATATCACAATAAAAATACGAAGTAAGGAAGTCTAAGTTCGGGTGAAACTAAACATTACACACCCAGCTGTACACTTGAAATGCTGTGTTTGTTTGTTTTGTGTGCCTAATAGTGTTACAAGGCTGCGCAATAATACATGTACATATGGTTCTATTCTGAACTAATTTTTCTTCGAAACATAGAAAATTGCTTAGTCATAAAAGGGACGGTACCACGCCCATTTTTCAAAATTTGAAGTTTTTTCCTATTTATTGTTATAAATCTACTTGGGAAATGAAATACTATTGATATAAAGCTCTTTTTTGCGAAGATATAGTTTACTTTATTCGTTCACGACCCTTCTAAAAATCTCTTATATTAATGCGGTCCTTACCGATTTCGTTAATTTTTCTTCAAGGCATTCCTTATACTAAAGGCAACCTCTCTGCCGAATTTTGATTTATGATTAATAATATTTGTAAAATTTATTTATCACAAGTGGGCGGTGCCACGCCCATTAAAATTTTTTTTAAAATTTTTATCAGCCCATACGTCAAATTTCAAACACTGTATGTGTATTATTAATAAATAATCAGGTTTTGCGTTTTCCAAAATGTTATATATTTAAAAAGTGGGCGTGGTTATCTTCCGATTTCGCTCATTTTCATTACCAAGCTCGTATACTAAATTTGGCCAAGACATCTCAATATTTACTCAAGTTATCGTGTTAACGGACAGACGGACGGACGGACGGACAATCAAACATTTTTTTCGATACTGATGATTTTGATATATGAAAGTCTATATCTATCTCGATTCCTTTGTACAACCAACCGTTATCCAATCAAAGTTATAATAGCCTGTGTACAAGTACAGTCGGGTTTAAAAATAAATAAAATATTATTGCTAAACTCTTGAGCTCGATTGAAGCCCATGATCTAAAAATATAATCCCGTCCAGACATGTAACACATGCAAATAATAGCCAACCCAAAGAAGGCTGTTAATTATTCCGGATGCATGAAATATCCCTCCTTGTGTTTTTGTTCCTTGCGTTAGTTTCCATTATGATAATTTTTTTCTGCGGGGTATTCACAGCCAGATAATGCGCATACCTAATTTTTGTTTGTTTCAACTAAAACAAATGTCCACTTCACCATAATAGCTACAAACTCATTTAACATCATTAATTGTCAATAAGGTACATAATTTGTTATACTTAGTAAGAAACACTTACACATACATACACATAAATAATAAAAATAAACAAGGTTACGGAACAAAAATTGTGCTTTTTGTGTTTCATTATGATCTAAGAAGTGTAGATAAATTGCTTCGAATTAGGGATGTTGCGATAATTCTTATTCTTGTAAATTAATTACAACATTAAGGATTACTTTACTAAAATCGGCAACGATATCAGAAATTGTAAATTTTACTTAGCTTTGATTATGTAAAATTTTTATTTATGTATATCTTAAACCAGCGATCTTAAGCCATCATCATAATCACTGTACCTGACGCTTGGCCACCTAGCGATTTTATCCATTTATAACAAGCCACGCCAACTTTTTCTGTTTCGGTATAACTTCTTCTTCTCCCAACTTAGTGGTGGTCTTCGCCCTCCCCTGCTTCCAAATATGTGTATCGATTGAAACATACTACCTTGTTTCTTTTAAGTTCTAGATATTAAGACTTATGGGTTGGTACCGAAGATACTTATGTGTTTTCTTTTCTGGAAAAAATGTTACCCTCGTGTTGCACCCGTAGGTTCTAATATTAGACTAGGTCACCTTGAGTTGTGCAAAATGCCACTATTTCTAGGCAGTGCGACCACTTTTCTTAGTAAGTGTATATAATTTTTTGAGAGCAACACGCAAACCTCACGAGAGAGCAGGGAAAAACTAACAGATAGAAAAGATAGGCTTAATGGCGAATGCCGAAAAGTGATATTTAAATACTTTGAAATATTTTTCTCTTTGCTTTAGGCAATAGTTTTTGAAACGCCTCAAAATCTACTCCTATTTAGCTACTTAGAGGAAAAAAAGGAGCATATCACAAATTGCAAGATAAGCTTTGCCTTGATTTCCCCGGAGATATCAGTAACATGCAGGAAATTTGTGAAAGGATAAGACAAGGGCACTAGTAAATTTCTTGGGGCTTCCATTTTTAGACAGATTCAACTTAAAGGACATGAGATATAGGCACCTTCAATGTTGGTGTGACAAAGACACTATCATTCGCGACAGCCCTGTTCAAAACTGATAACAAAATTACAGGTTTTATTTGAAAACCAGTCGACCGAAGAGAATCGTATCGGCCGTCACTTCTCAACTCTTAATAGCTAAGTGCATGCATCTGTAAAATATTTCAAGAGCGGCTGAAAGCATGAACAATAAGAAGTTTCAGCCTCAGAAGAGAGAGCCTCGAAGAAATTTGGAATACAAGAACTATTAGATACTAGAACAAAGGATGGGATAGACTCTCATAGTGACCAAAGTAAAACGATGCTGGTTCCACGGTGGTATAAAGTATACTAATATACCTCGCTAAAAAGATGAAATTTACACACAATTTTTATATATTTGAGCACTGAATTAAAAAATATCAGTAATGGCATTTAAGAGCGGCAGCTATAAAGAAGCAGGGGTTACTAGTGGGACTTGGTACCCAACGTCCTAAATTTGTTAGGCGGTTAAGCGTCAAATAAAATATGAATATGACATAAAATGAAATACTCAAAAAGCTATTTTGCCTGCTATGTGTCTACTTAAATCTTCTAAATCACTTTTCGTCTTTTCAGCTCTTTTTATCAAGTATTTCCATATCAGAGGCCGGCAATATGAAATCATTTATTTATTTTAGAGGGAATGAAAGAAATACATTTCCGATTCGTAGATGTCTGAAAAATAACACTCGCAACATCCCTAATTTGAATAAATATCGGACAACACGGCGTATACGTAACCTTTTTCTGTTAATCTGTTGTGACATTTCTAGTAAGATTTTAGGTAAAGCGCAAAATACACGACGAACATTCCGCGAACATCCGCTTGTTCGCAGCTTCGGCCATACACCATACGAACTTTTGGCCGAACATTAGTTCTATTTCAGACAGCGATGAATGCGGACAACAATTGTGCTGCAGCAATATTGCTCGCTGTGGCAATTAAGCGTAAAAAAAGAGAGAATCTTTGCTTTTTACTTGCCACAATGATGGCAAAGATTTATACATTTCAATAAATTCACTCAGAAATTTTTTATTGTCCATTTTAATTTTCCGCGCACGTCTGTTCCGTTCAGAAATTACTATGATTATGAGCTATTTGGCCATACACGCACGAACAGTTCGCGCAAATGTTCGCCAAAAATTAAAATATTTTGATTTTTGGCGAACATTTGTGGCGAACTGGCAAACACCACCATACACGACAGAAAAGGTCGCAGAAACATGACATAACGGGAATGTTCGCGGAAATGTTCGCGTCGTGTATTTGGGGCTTAAATTAAGATGCATAACAGATGAGATTTTGAAATGGAAAAACAAGAACTGACTAGAAAATTATTTTATTTGTATGCTTACTCATGCAAGCGTATTTCAGTACCTGTGATTTTTAATCCCAAAAGCGAATGAAGTGGCATTCTAAGAGCGCGAGACCTGAAGGGGCACTAGAATAATAAATAAAGCTTTAAGAATTTAAAGAAAAAGAATAATGTGTCGTAAGGTGAACGAGTAAAAGACAAAGTACTGCCTGAAAACAATCAAAAAGCTAGGAAATTTACATCTTTGCAATAACGATATCTTCCTTTCCTTCACGGTAGGTGGCATATTGTGGAAAACAGATAAGCAGGGTGTAATTTCAGCATTTGGGGGGTCATCTTTTTGCACAGAAAGAGCACAAAAAGACCCTCCGTCTCAATGGAAAAGAGTCGCCAAAATCGTATGCCGATAAATGTCCGGCGCACCTCATTATCAGAGCCATATATCCAAAACTCATAGCTCCCGTCAGTGAAATAATTATCTTCGATAAGAGAAACCGATTTATGCTGTAATTACGTCTTACTAAACGTCAAGTAAACTGATAGATATGTGGCTAGCAAACTTCTCCTATCGCAGATTATGAATAGTAACAGTTTGGGGCGACATATCCCGAGCTTTCAATTGCATTTTTTGTTGGTCGTCCAAAAATTTTGCTAGTACCATGTACACGTTCAGTTTATGTTAGGCCTTTAGTTTTTTAGAAATCTTTGGAAATTCCTTGCAGTGGGCTGGGCCCCATTTACGCCCATTGTCTGCGGTAACGCTATGTTCCCAATACTTGGAATATTGCCAAAGTCACATTCATTTCAGGTGAAATTTTCTACGTCCCTTCCTTTCCTTTTAAAACGCTAGGAAGCTTGTTTGATTTTAATGTGAAGAGCAAATTACTCGAGAACCATTCTCGGTGTCTCAACATTCCTATTCTGTGAAGGGGTAGGGGAATGACCTCTCAGGGAAAGGTAAGAACGGGTAAGGTTGGTGTTGTTTCTGCCTTGTTTTAGGTCGTGGTAATGTACGACCTTCTTTAGGACCATCAGGGTGGTGGTGGCCAAGTTGTGGCTACTGCCAATGACCTCAAAATTCTTGTCAAGATGCACTGCAGGACGTTTAACCGGATTACTTGGGTATCGTAACAGGTGATTTGAACCAAGTGGATTACCTGTCAGCCCTAACTAATTGAGCTCGTTTTGTTTACGCGGAGGTAGGCCATCCTATACTGGTGTGTAGTGTTTGAGCTTTCTGAGCGGGTAAAACAGTTTTAGGGTTATTACTGGCAGCAAACTGTAATGAAAGTTTAAAGCGGAGGACAGAGGAGTTCAGTTGCCATGTACTGCTATCGAGGAGCAATTAGCAATCGCTCGGGGTCATTTCAAGAGTAGTAGATGTAAAATTCAGTGGATAAGCCAACACTCTACTAGAATTTTTTCCATGATAAAAATTTTGAATGCAGTGAAACGATTGGCGATGGTTGCAATAATACCTATACTGACACTACAAGTTATTTTGAAAATGGCATCGGTTGACATTGTGGACAGAATGGCCACAGCAAGTCAATAATATGACTTCAGGATATAAGACCAGATTACTGTGCATCGTCTTCCGCTCCTGTTTCCACATTCTCCATTCATATTCCTTCAAGGGCGGAATGGAGCTCGGTATTGGCCCGAGTTGCAAGTTGCCCCATCACGGTAGTGTATACCAGGTGAAGTCGCCGCTATAAAGGACGCGGTAAATGGGATGTTATCCGTCGTTGTAACTGCTTGGGAATATAACATCTACTCGAATAGTCAGGCGAATATCAAAGCGTTAAGCCCTGCCACTGCAAGATCGACGGTTGTGAGGAATTGCTGAGGTCACCTGCAATAACAATCAACTACTTTTTGATAAAAATTATCTGAGCACAAAGGCAGAAGATATCCCTCGAAACTGTAAGGCTGATCTCTTGTCTCGGGCAGGCACTGATGAACTGAGCTGATGAACGCTTGTCATTTGCTCTCTGCTTTTGGACAGATTTGTCTCAGGTCAGCTGCATAAATAAATGCTTCACTGAAAGCACCTCTTGGTGAGTATAAAGTTTTTTCTGGACCGTTGCTAACTTCAAGAACTCCAAGCACCTTAATAGATTTGGGGTTAAAAAAGCTCCCCGCTTACGGTTATTGCAGTGTTAACAGGGCACTGACCAATAGGTGTCCACGCGATGCGCCTTAATATATTGTGCATACCCAACTACGTTATCTGTATGGACGTCGATGAGGTGAAGTTATGCAGTCACTTTATACTCAGCTGTTCAGCCTTTCAAGCACTAGACGCAAATATCTTGGTCAGGACTTATTTGACTGTGCAGAGGAATTTTTCAAGACCGTTGCCATGCAGATATTTCTTAAATAGTTAACTGGACACCAATTTCTTTGTTAAAGTATGTGGTAATGTAGTGGATCAACCTGAAGGTTTCCAAGTGATCTTTTCTTTAATCGGACAGCTGCCACCTAAGCTAGCCTTACTTAGCTTAAGCTCTCTTTGCTTTTCCCTAAACATTAATCAAGATAAACTTAAAAAGGTGTGTCCCACCCTTTCGGGGTATATAATTTTAGAACACAAATAGAAACAACTGGAATTGTAAGATGACTTTTCTTCATTTTAGTTTCATGCGAAGCTGCTCCCATAAGATGTTTATAAAATGTCAAAGACTCTCCTATTTTTTTTTAAATTAAATTTGTGAAACTTGTTTACGGCTGAGGGCTCTATCCACCCACAGATCGCTGATAAAGTTCTATTATTTTTCTTAGCTATTCTTATGAAATATCAATGCAAGTAACAAATATTTTTGTATTTATTGTAAAATTGTGAGTGGAATTTACCACTATTTATTATTATTGCAACAGCGTAGGTTTTATTTGTTGTTGTTGCACAATTTTCTGCTAACACAAATTGCATAACTGAGAACGTGGATAGCGAAGAGCGATTGTGATTAAGATTGTATTATATTTAACCTTGCACTTTTCACACAAATCCACAGCAACAAATCCCGCACAACAACAACAATCCATACCTTTTTGATTACCACCAACAACAACGTTAAGCTGCGTGGGTAATGTTGGCTGTTGTTAGCTTACTTGAAAAGTGTCATCGTCAGCATTAATGCATTTTCGCTCAAAACATGTTGCACTTATTGTTGAGAGTAGAAAAATAGCTATATTTTTATAATTTCTTTTACCATGCTAGGGATGACAGCTTAAACGTGCGTTCTAATGCATCGCTGATACTTGACTTATGTAATTTTAATTTTTCATTTTCATACTGGAAAAGTAGGTCAAGAATGGCTTAGAATCGCTAAAATTTGTTATGTCGCATGAATATTATTAGAGCCTACATACATATCGGCAGTTAGTGTACGAATGTTAATACTTACTAACATTTATTTAAATACAGTTGCGAACATGAAAATAGCAGTCGCAATTTCTGTGATTTTTATCGACCATATTTCCTCTTTTTATTTTGGATATTTGAAGTAACAAATTTTATTAATTCTATAACCAAAACTATGCAAACCAATCTTAAAAACAAAGATTCCATGAAAAAGTTGTGAAAGCATCGAAACGTGTAGGACGTGAAAGTTTAAAGTTAGCCATATACAGTCAGTGTCAAAAGGAAGTGTTCACACGTCTAAGTAACAATAGCCGTGTTTTCTTTTTACATGCACATTAGGGCGGGTCGATTTAAAAATCGCTCATTGCTCTATGAAATCGTATTCTAGGGATCAAAATAAGAAACTTTGCCGAAGGAACCATATCCTCTGATGTCCCTCCTTTGGGTCGAACTTTTGGGTATGGCGCAATTTCAATTCCTACCATGCTGTGTCTTCTGGTGGCTTAAAAAAAACCACACAAGCAATTTTACGATCTGCAATTAAAACCCACACAACTATGTTACGCAAAACCTGCAAATGCATCACAGTGATAGCTTTGGTTGTTAAAAGGGTTTTTAAAACTCTAATTTCTAATAAATTTTTTTTAATTTCTTCTCTATTTACTAGTTAAATAGAATTTTTTTCTTTACATATTTTCTGACTAATAATTTCTAAAGAGAAAAATAAACTCCAAAAAGAAAAACATAGGCATTGTTCAAAGTGGGATATTTTCAAAATTTGCCCCTACGACCCAAAGTGGTGGACATCAGAATTTGTTTAGGAGTATGGTTCCTTGTGGCAAGTTTCTTATTTTGATCCCTGAATAGATTTCACAGAGCATGGCGATTTTTTGCCTCCCCACATATCGACCCGCCTAATTTTATATAGATATATTTTTTTTATTACATTTTTTGGCAATATTTATGTGCGAAAATTGATAACTGAGCAGTAAAGCTTGTTTCGTGTCTTTGAATGAAAGCTGAGTGGCATAATCTCATGAACAATGAAATGGTATATTTAACTTTGGTCCGATGTTTGTAACGTTGAGAATATAGAATATAGACTCCCATTAAGTTATAGCAGAACTGAGTTGATATAGCCTGTCGTCTGTCCGTCCGTCTGTCTGTTTGAACGCAAACTAGTTTTTTTCCTCAAATTTTGAGATATCTCAATGAAATTTGGAACAAGATGTATTTTTGTATTATATTAGACATTTGTTGGGGAAAAATCGCGGTAGGATCGGACCACTAAAACATATATCTCACATACAACCGATCTTCGAGGATAAGACGATTTTTGGTCATTCCTGCCGCAATTTGGAAAGTATAAAACGTGAAACTCGTGAGATATATTTTTAATATATAATAGACAAATTTCCTGAAAATCACTTTGACATACATATGTTCTGACTAAATAATTTCTAGAAGAGAAAATAAACTCCAAAAGAAAAAAGACATAGGCACTTCAAAGTGAGATATTTCAATTTGCCCCTACGACCCAAGGGGGGGACATCATAATTCGTTTTAGAGGTATGTTTTTTCCTTCGGCAAGTTATTATTTTTGATCCCTAGAATACGATTTTCACAGAGAAATGGGCGATTTTTTTGCATTCCCCAAAAGGGAATTTTTAGAACGGCGTTTTTTCTCTGATGTTATACACATGAGGAAATATAGCTAACATTAGTTCTACTTAAGGGCTTGCCGGGCGACACAGTGGAATATTTTATATTTTTTTGAAAATGATATTTAGTTCTGTTTAATTTAATGAAAAAAAAACAAAACTCCTGAACAAACATGGCTATGGGCGAAAATACGGAAATAGCTCATATGCTTAGTGTAATAAATTGGGATTCAAGTCTTTGCAAGGACAGACATCGGCTTTGTATAGCAGGCGACTTAAATGAATTTTTAAAGTATTTGGGTAGTCGCGATCTTTATTTATGTTGGCCGCACAACATAATTAGCGAACTTTTGATAAAATATTATAAGAAAAGTTAAAACCCTTCACCGATTTAGAGATATTAATAATATAGAAATCACAAGACTGTAAGAAATATTATTGACGAAGAAAAAAAGAAGGAAATTTGGAACATAGTTCCAAAAAATTTTGTTTTCATATAAAGTTCAATGAATAACTTAAACTATCTAAACTAATTAAATAAGACTTGCGTGGCCAAAAATTTAGTTTGGATCAATCATGGGTCTTTTAGCAGGACAATGATCCCGAACACACTGCGCCAAGAAATCATTGAGCAACTATTTACGAATTTTGCGTCAATGGATTCTTCGCTGGGTTAACTGTCGCCCACCTTTTCCCACCTGATCATTCCAGCGGAGTTAGCGCCGCCCTCCTCCTCCTCCCCTTCCATAAGTAGGTTAATAAAAAATAATAATTTCTAAGCCGGAGCATCATCCTTAATCCGCATAAAATGGTCTTGCTAGCGTAGCAGCAGCGTTCTCTGTCTAAGGGTAATAAACTGGATTATAATATGATGGAAAGCCAACTGTTACCATAGAGTTCTGCTATTGAACTGGATACTTCTTCAATGGTCATTAGGATGGTAACGATGCAGCGATTGGCGCTGTTCAGAAAGGAAAGGGCCCCTCGTATTACACCTACCCTGGCGCTAAACGCAGTGCTGAATCTGTAGAAGGTAAACATGGGACCAAAAGGCCGCATCCCCGGTGGAAATAAGACTACGCGTGGTACAATATATAAGCTTGTGAATAATGTGCCTCCAGTATTGTGACCTATTTCTTTACCCTATTCACCTGCTTTTCTGCTATCGCCAGATTCAAAAACATATGCCTTCAACGGAAGAAAAGGTTGGGGAGCCAATTTGAAGTGGAATGTTCGCCAAGCTGGACGGTATGGTTGGAAGAGTATTGCGGAGGGTGCTCAGTGTCAGACGGACGTTTAGGATGAACGTCCTAGAGGTGGAGGTTGCAGCGGTTAACAGAGCATTGGATGAAATGCAAACCTCTTTTTTAACTGTAACAGGGTTAAATATTTACTCATATAGTAGACGATATCAAAAGGCTATGCTCAGCCACCGTGAGGTTGATGGTTGCCACGGATATAATTTTTCATAAGAATCGTCTAGGTAGCAAGTATGACAGTTATCACGCTAATATCGTAGGCTGAGCAGTCAGTAGACACTGCTAGTTTAAGCTGGCTACTCTCCGTATCTGCTTCGGGACAGATGGATATCGATCAGCTAAGAGATCGACTGCCAGGTGTCGGTGTATTTTTGTCCCCACGATAGGCTGACACACTGTCAGAAGCCTCGTTTTGTTTACAACGGCCGGAAGAGGTCTTTTCAAGTTTTTACTGAGCTCTTGGTGTTGCACAAAGTCATTTCGAATAGCCGTTTACGTCTTGCTGCGAGGTTCAACTCATACATATGTAGCTGTATAAAGGCATCTGTTTTTCGCGCTGTTACAGGTGACCTAGAAATCGACGAAGGGGTGGTGTGCGGCGAATTTTTTTCCACTTGATTTTCAACAAGATTTGATACATAACGGAAATGTGATCGAAGCTAAATTTACCAGCTCAGATGCCGCACTGATAAAGTCCATTCAGCCGGAACCAGACATACGATGCTAAGCAGGCTGATTCGGCAGGATCTATTTTCTTGTGAACTGGACGAAAATTACAGAAAATCAAACAATTGGAAAGCTGTAAAGCTGTGGGAACCTTTAAAAACTTCGAAGCAGACGACAGTGGCAGTTTTATGGAAACAGACTATGACACCAAAAATAGTATGGAAACAAAATATCTCTATAGCATCCTATGGACTGAATTCTGGCTTAAATGTATGTATGAAGCAAATTTCTGACTCAAAAAGTATTCCAACTAAACTATAAACGAATATCCGTGATTACTTACTTACTTAATTGGCGCTTAACCGTCTAAACGGTTATGGCCGTCCAACAAGGCGCGCCAGTCGCTCCTTCGCTCCGCCAACCGGCGCCAATTGGTCACACCAGGGAGATTAAATCGTTTTCCACCTGGCCCTTCCAACGGAGTAGGGGGCCGGCCTCTACCTCTGCTTCCATAGGCGGGTTTCGATAGAAACACTTTCTTGGCCGGAGCATCATCTTTCATTCGCATAACATGGCCTAGCCAGCGCAGCCGCTGCGTTTTAATTCGCTGGACTATGATGATGTCTGCGTATAGCTCGTACAGCTCATTATTAAATCTTCTTCGGTACTCGCCATCGCCAACGCGTAGAGGTCCATAAATCTTTCGAAGAACTTTTCTCTCGAACACTCCCAAAGCCGCTTCATCTGCTGTTGTCATGGTCCATGCTTCTGCCCCATATAGCAGGACGGGTACGATAAGTGACTTGTAGAGTATGATTTTCGTTCGCCGAGAGAGGACTTTACTTTTCAGTTGCCTACCTAGTCCAAAGTAGCATTTATTGGCAAGATTGATTCTTCGCTGAATTTCAGTGCTGATTTTGTTGCTAGTGTTGATGCTGGTTCCCAAATAAACGAACTCTTTTACTATTTCGAAATTATGGCTGCCAACAGTAGCGTGGTTGCCAAGGCAAATATGCGCTGACTCTTTGCTCGATGACAGCAGGTACTTCGTTTTGTCCTCAATCACCATCAAACCCATCTTTACCGCTTATTTTTTCAGTTTGGAGTAAGCAGAACTAACAGCGCGGGTGTTTAGGCCGATGATATCAATGTCATCAGCATATGCCAGTAATTGCACGCTTTTATAGTATATCGTTCCAGTGCGGTTAAGTTCTGCAGCTAGTATAATTTTCTCCACCATCAAATTAAAGAAATCGCACGATAGGGGGTCACCCTGTCTGAAACCTCGTTTAGTTTCGAACAGCTCGGAGAGGTCCTTCCCTATTCTGACTGAGCTGATGGTGTTGCTAATGTGATTTTGCACAGCCGTATAAGTTTTGCGGGGAAACCAAATTAAGACATAGCGGCATATAGGCAGCTCCTTTTCGTGCTGTCGAAGGCGGCTTTAAAGCCGACGAAGAGGTGATGTGAGTCGATTCTTTTTTCACGGGTTTTTCCAAGATTTGGCGCACTGTGAAAATCTGGTCGATGGTAGATTTACAAGGTCTGAAGCCGCACTGATAAGGTCCAATGAGCCGGCTCACGGTGGGCTTCAATCTTTCGCACAATACACTTGAAAGGACCTTATATGCGGTATTGAGAAGGCTGATTCCACGATAGTTGGTGCATTTGGCAGTATCCCCCTTCTTGTGGATTGGGCAAAGAAAACTTAGATTCCAACCGTCGGACATGCACTCTTCCGCCCATATTTTGCTAAGAAGCTGCTGCATGGCCTTACCAACTCCTCGCCGCCGTACTTGAATAGCTCCGCAGGCAATCCATCAGCGCTCACGGCCTTGTTGTTTTTCAATCTGGTTATTGCTATTCTAACTTCGTCATAATCGGCGGGGGGACATATATTCCATCATCATCGATTGCGGGATCAGGTTCTTCATCTCTGCGTGGTGAATTGCTGCCTCCATTTAGGAGAACAGAGAAGTGTTCCCTCCATAATCTAAGCACTCACTGGACATCAGCTACAAGGTCGCCGTTCTCGTTCCTACAAGAGTTTGCCCCGGTCTTAAAACCTTCCGTCTGTCGCCGTATTTTTTGGTAAAATTTTCGGGCGTTATTCCTGGTGGCTAGCAGCTCAAGCTCCTTGTACTCACGCCTTTCTGCTTCTGCTTTTTCTTCCTTAAAAGGCGCCCCGCTTCCCTTTTTAACTCACGATAGCGTTCACACACTCCTCTTGTCGCGCTCGCCTTTAACGTAGCCCTGTAGGCAGCGTCTTTTATTTCGGTTGCAACGCGGCATTCTTCATCGTACCAGTTGTTTTTTCGAGGTCGCCGGTAACCAATGTTTTCCTCGGCGGCAGTACGAAGTGCTTTGGAAATATGTACCACTGCTCCTGTATTCCTTCAGGATGAGTTGTGCTCTCAGAGAGCAGGTGTGAGAATCGAGTTGCGAAATCATTGGCAGTCTGTTGTGATTGAAGCTTTTCGACGTCTAGCTTCCCTTGTGTTTTTTGTTCCTTGGTTTTAGCCGCGTTGAGGCGGGTGCGTATTTTGCAACGAGATAATGGTTTGAGTCGATGTTAGGTCCTCGGATCGTGCGCACATCTAAAACACTGGAGGCATGCCGTCCGTCTATCACATCGTGATCGATCTGATTGCGAGTATTTCGATTAGGAGACAGCCATGTAGCTTGATGTATCTTTTTATGCATGAACCTCGTGCTGGATATGACCATGTTTCGAGCACCGGCAAATTCAATCAGCCTCAGTCCGTTAGGAGAAGTTTCATTGTCTAGGCTGAACTTTCCGACTGTAGGGCCAAAAACACTCTTCTTTGCCCACCCTGGCGTTAAAGTCACCAAGCACGGCTTTTATATCGTGACGGGGGCAGCGCTCGTATGTGCGTTCGAATTGTTAATAAAAAGTGTCTTTCACCTCATCGTCTTTCTCCTCTTTCGGCGCATGGGCGCAGATGAACGATATATTAAAAAATTTTGCTTTTATTCGGATAGCGGCGAGACGTTCGTCCACAGGTGTGAACGCCAGAACTTGGCGATAAAGTCTCTCTCAATCCCATTCAGGTAGCGGACGTTCCAGGTGCATGCCCTCAATTCATTGTCCTTCAAACGTTTGCCATGGTCGTCATCAATAGAGAGTGTATTTATCCGTGGCTTGTTGTTATATTTCATTGGAGTATGGTTTTACGTGGCGGGTCCCAAGCCCAGCGCACAACCCGCTCAACGGGGTCAAAATATTACTTGGCACGTTTATATAGCGAGCCGCTTGCTCCAAGACAGACGCCCGCTTGCAGCCGCACCTAGAGGTGTACAGACGCGAGATCTCCCCCGGCTAGCCCTTAAACCGATTATGTCAGAGTGGCCTAGCCAGGTTGTCGCCTTCTCACATTAGCTAATAAGGACGTAATAAAATGGCAATCGCAGTTGCACTCAAAAAGTGTGTTGAATAATTTAGCATCTCATTATCGCATCAAATATTCGCCCGTGTTACGTCAACCGTCTCTATTGTTGCACAAATTTTGTACGTTATCTTTCCAACAGCTTTACACATTCGCAATTCAAATGTTGTGCCATCGTCTGTGTGCAAAGGTATGTATGTGTGTTAGCGATTATATTAGCATGCTTTTAAGATGAGCCGTAAAGTGACAAGTAAAAAGTTCAGAGCTGAAACAATGATCATACCCTCAGTTACATTGTCAGACATACGCAAATACTTAAGCATATGCAAGCACTTCTAAGAAAAAGGTGTGACACCATTTTTGACAGTGTAGGGAAAACAACCGCCGTTAGGTAGCAGGAAACTCATGCTGTGTACCATTTCGGATAGTTTGTGTATTGCGAAGTTGATGCTTTTAAGTCTAATCGCTGTGCTGTGTGCAGGTGTGATTCACGTATGATGTTATGAGAAGAAGAAAATGGCTGTTCTATGATTTCATTCATCGCTTGCTACATTTATTTTGTGGTTGCTATTTTGCTGCTTACATAATTAAATAAAAGCTTTCATTTGCACATACTAATATTGCTGCTTGGTCTCCACAAAAGTTTCATCTTTTTTCATAAATGGGTAACTCTTTCAGAAATTGCTTATTTAATCTTATAAAATAAAGTCGCTAAATGTCATTGTACGCCCACCACTTCACACAGAATGCTCCAATTTTAAAACGGTTTTTTGCATTTGAAAGCTTAGCAACGTGAGATGGTCATTTTGAATATAATGTGATGGTATATATTAAAAGGGCGTAGCAAATTGTCAAAATGTAATCATAAAACTTTTGTTTAAATAGCTATAAATTCAAAACAGATGGATCTATTGGAATATTTATTCTATGCAGTAAAACTTTGAAATTTTAACCATCGTTCTGCATAAAAAAACTTGATTCCTTTCTAATATGAACAAAATTACAAAAAGTAACATTTTTACCAAAAAACACAGTGCGTGTGTTTGTTCGCTGCAAACTGTGCGAGCAAACTTGCGTTGAGTGTGACATTATGCATCACATACGCACATACATAGCATTCGCTGGCATTATTTAACTTACATAAGTACATTTATAGGTATGCATGGATCTATGTATGTATTTTCATTTCATATCACCTTAATATATGCATGCACATATTTATGCGTGTTGCCAGGTTAGTGCAAATCATGTACCTCTTAAAAAATACTATTTCGTTAAAAATAAAAATTTGTTGGTGTTATATCGGCCTACTGATTTGTAAGATTGCGGGGTTTGTATCATAACAATAATAATGATAAAATAATTATTGTTAGGCCTTGAACTCGATTCAACACCCTTTCGTTAAAAATCTTACATAATCTTTCGTTAAACATTTTAAATATTTCGTTAAAATTTTTGAAGAAAGTTCTATTTTTTGTTGTTGTATGTATATGCTAATGTTTGTGTACTAAGAAAATTTAATCTATCAATCTCTATACAGGGACCGATCTGTTCTAGTAAATTCTATCCACGGTTCGATTTGCCTCCAATTTGGTATGTAGGTAGCCTTTTGTCTAGATTAGTATATACGGGACTTTGGACCAGGAACCGGCTGGGACTAAAAGAGGGACTTAAGTTTTGACTGGGACTGGAAATTTTGGGCACTGTAACTGGAACTGTAACTGGGAATTGGGAATAAGGGATGGAGAAGAATAAGAACTAGGGGAAGAGAAAGGAGTGATGGAGAAAGAGACTGCGAAAGAGATAGCATTGGACGAAGATAGAGTGGAAAAGAAGTGGCGGAATAGACGGAGTGCGAGAAAGAGACACATGGAAAGAGATCGGCAGAGGGAGGAGTGAATAAAAGGATAAGAAAAAGGGGAGCGGGGGCGAGAGCAAGAGGTAAAAACTTATTGAAACTTGTGCAGATAGACCAAAGTTAGGGCAGCACCACGTCTGTCGAGTCTACTTGTACTTATGCTTATAATTTGCTCGTCCAAAATCAGTGCTGCCCCGACTGAATTTCACTTCGGAGTTTTTTTTATGTGTTAACAATTTCCCATTGAATATTTATCGATTTGTTAAGAAACATATACCGATAAAACTACATTTAAAGCCGATGACACATCCGTAACCCGCCGTTAGCGGAGGATGAAAGTTACATATGTTGTGGTTTAATTGCAACCCATAAGTTTTAGTTAATTTAAAAATAGTAGGGTTCACCCAGGGGTTGAAATTCAACAACAGCAGACGGCACTATACTTTTGCTTTCGTTTCGTTTCCTTTCCTTCCCTTTCCTTTCCTTTCTTTTCTTTTCTTTTCTTTTCTCTTTTCTTTTCTTTTCTTTTTCTTTTCTTTTCTTTTCTTTGCTCTTCTTTTATTTTCTTTTCTTTTCTTTACTTTCCTTTCCGATCCTTTCCTTTCCTTTCCTTTTCTTTTTTTTCTTTCCTTCCCTTTCCTTTAAAAAAAAATCCCCCATTTGTGAAGTATGTCTGTGCTACATACCGAATTCTTGGCACATGTTAAAGAACCGTAGTACGTCTCACGTGTCACTTAAGGTTTTCAGATCGATCTCAAAATTGATTATCACAAAAAGGCTGGAGGTTTGGATTAGTCGTGGAATGCTGCAGGCATTGTAAGCTGCCTATTGTAAAGGTTGGTCATGGTCTGGATACGGTAACCAGATAGGCTGAATTAAATGGACTGGATCTCAACCCCGACAACGAATTGATAGGATTGGTTGGACGAATACCGCTGATACTTTCACTTGAATTTATTTTTGTTATTATTCTGGATACTCAGTGTGGATGATATACTGCTACCGGCTGGGCCAAAGATACGAGTAGTGGACTCTGAACAAGAGTTATACACTGGCTTTTGTAAGATGATTTTGAAATATGTGGTGCTGGTCTGATGAAACGCATTTGACGTGGCAAGCATTACTGTCGAGCACCCCAACATTCTTATCTAACGTCGACTTTGACAGAGCGCTATTGTTTTCCGATAAATAACCGCTTGGCAAGCCTCAATACAGTAATACGGCCGTGAGGAGACTATAAGGATAAAACAGTCTATAACAGTTTACTAGGTAGACGGCTCGTGCATGCCTAAATAGTGAGTTTGGAGGGATTATGAAAAGGGCTTGATGTGAGCCCCAAGTCAAGATTAGCATAGCAAGCATCTTCCAAAAGGACGTTACGCGAGCGTAAGATCATTATACATACAATCGGAGTATAAAGGAGTTACAAGAGTCCTGAGCTCAACTGTGATGCGTGAATAACTGCTTCATTTATCTCGTGCCATTTTAAGATTGGCAGTACCTCGATACCGAAGTTTGCAATAACCGGGGCGAGTGCCCAAAATGGGTATTTTAAAATACACCTTATATCCTTTTACTGCCATATTTCAATAAATGACGTGGAATTAATTTGTTTGTGTGGGCTTTACGAAATAACAATGAGCTTCTTCCGGCCTTTGGAAGGAAGACATCTTTGCCGAAGGTCGGAATATCTGGATTATATATCCCACATAGGTTTTGTTAGCACGAATGGAGCTTCCCATATACCATTTTTTTGGAGCTACCCAAACATATAAAATGCTTTCTTGCCATTGTTGTCTTGATAAAGTGTTTTTATAAAAATGGTTGAATATTTGTATGCATTTTACAATTTACGCACATGTTTATTTTAATTAAATTTGTGAATTTGAAATATTTGGCTAATATTCTATTGTTAGCATTCACTCTCGACAAAATGTATGCATACATACTTTTAAGGTTAAAGGGCGTTAACATTCAAGCATTTACCCAGTAACAGTTGTAAGTGTAAGTACGAACGTTACACGTCCATGTGCACTAGGGTGATCCTTTAATATCAAATGAACTACTTTATTGAGTCTCACGCCTTCAAACAGCAAAATATAGACATATCGACTGCTAAGTGGATTATAATTCTATCTCGACTCTTATTTCAAGAACTCCGTAACTCAAGAAAATTTTGGAAAACGTCCCATTTCAAAATTTTATTGAACCTATTTCAGAATGTTTTTCAAAAATTGGACTTTATGTAATTCAATATATTTTGATATTGGTAGGGCTGTAATGAAAATAGTTCTAAGATAGGTCGTTTTTGAAACAAACTCTGAGGCAAGGCGTTTTGGAACCTAGCGGGTTAGGTGTCTTAGGGTATACCCGCGGTATATTCCCGAGATGGTTTGGCTAGTACCTATATGGTGCTTTTTACCGGAACGTACCCGATATGCATCCGGCAAACGACCATCAACATCGATAACACTCCCAAAGGCCTTCGGGAAGTGTCCTTATTGCTACAACGACAACAATAGGAGCCAACTGCTCTATGTTACAACATCGACCGCGATTTTATCACTTGAAGGGGTAATACTAAAACAAATGGTTCGTTTGATAATTAAGGACCACCCTTACGTATAAAAATATTAAATGCAAATACTTTGCAAAGCATTAAATTTTAAGACACAAAACAATTTGGAAAACCCTTATTTACGTATTTTATTCATAAAATATATTTCAGAGCAACGTTTGCGTATTGCTTCCTTGCACGTAATAAGTACTACGAAGTATAAGAAAGTACTTATTTCGAAATTAACTGCGGTTCTTGTGAAAAATATGGTGGAATAGGAAGATAATACAGAAGAGTCGGTAGACAACATTTACACTTTGATCACGAAGACTTTGTCTAAGTTGAAATTGCCGGACTTAGACGGTATGTTCCCACCCATGCGAATCTTGAAGAACTGTTGGCATCGTTTTCCTGCCAAAGGCTGGCAAGATTAATCAGATATATCCCAAAGACTACACATCCATTAGCCTAGCATCATTGCTCAAAATCTTTGAGAGGCTGATGGATGTGTATATAAAGTCCAACATTGCTGAAAAACTGTTCACCAAAACAAAAATGCGCACATCAAAGGCAAGTTAGTAAACATAGCACTACATAGGGTGGTTATACATATTTACAAGGAAAGCCTTGGGGTATAGGTAGTAATACTTAAGATCCTTCATAGACATTGCCGGGGCTTTCAACAATGTCTCTAAATAGGCGGTCATGGAGGGTCTTAAGCGCATTTAAGTGCTTAACTGCAAGAAGACTGTTTCGCAATGGGGGAGGTATGCGGCCAAAAAATCGGTGGACAGAACTCACCACAGGAAGGGGTATTATAACCTCTGCTGTGGAAGCTGGTCATCAACCAATTTCTCAGCCAATTCGATATGGCAACCGTCAAACTTACGACATACGCAGGCCACGTTGAAGTTGTCATAAGTGAAATTATCTTGTTTAGTAGAATGTATAAGGTCAATTGGTCTAGGCCTAAGCTAGGAGGTGTGAGCATGGGGAGGAGAGAGTGGAGAAGACCTCGACGGCAATTGCTTCGTGGATGTTCTCTCAAAAAAGAGCGTACATCAAAAAATTATAGGGGTATGTAGGCGTTCAATGCTTGGTACAACGGGAGCCCTGAAAACAACCCCGACGACTGCACTATATGCAATTCTGCAGATTCCACCTATGAACCTTTTGGCGAAGAACATTGCGTTAACAACTATTGGACGGACAGAATACCTTGCTCACTTACTGCCATTTGATGGGTCTCCTAGACTCTTGATATGGGTGAACGGTTCGAAAGGTTGGCGCAAGGGTATCCAGTAGGCAGTAGGGCCTGCGGTAATTTGTTTATTGACAACCAAGCAGCAATAAAGGCTATAATATCTGAAAGAGCATATACCCACAAAACTTGTACCATAGACGTCCCATTCAGATTTGGTGCATTTGGCCGACGGCGAGAATTGCCCATGGTTGACCAAGCGTGGCTACAAGCACGCAGCATTAAAGTGTCAAAGGTTATGTGCAAACCTCGTAAACTTAGATTAAAAGAGTTACGTTTTCATTAAAAAGAGGGGACTGTAGGCTCACCATGGATATTCTGGCCGGACTGGACTATTTTATTACATTGGTCTTGGGTTTTAATATTTTTTTTCAGTTTGGGCGTTAAACAAATTTTTGGCAAGATAATGTATAAATTCCGTATATATAAGGTACCGGCCAGTTCAACTATACTTAACCTATACACTCACAAAAATGTCGAAGGTACTTCCTTCTGCGGATCGAATAAGATGTGAAAAGGTAGGTCTTGAAAACTTTGTATATCTGGAAATCATCATTTACAGCAAGAAGAATGTCATATTAGAAGTCAAACAGAGAATAATTCTTGCCAACAACTGCCACATAGGACTGAGTAGACAAATGGAAGTCAACGAACAAAAATCACGGTCTACTAGTCGCTCATCTTGCCTCTCCTGTGTTGTGGGTCGAAGTCATGGCCGGTGTCAAGATAAGATGTGATGCCTCTTGGATTACTCGGGGGAAAAGATTTCTGGATGGTTCATGATCCCATCCATAATGCCGACGGTATAATGATGTGGTTTATAAGCTTTACGACGACATGAAAATAGTGCAGCTTGGTCATGTCATACGATTAGATGAAGACGTTCCCGTCAAAAGATATTTCAATCGACACCGCGTGTGTGGAAAGACTTGGCCTCCTTTGGTGCTGCGAATTAGTGGCAGTAATCGCTTGGCTTGTCAAAAATCGTAACTTTACGCGTGACTTGAACCAGGAACTTTCATCACCCTAGCCAAACGCACTGCCTTTAAATCACGGAAGCTGCCATGAATGAATGAGTTTTTTTAATCATTAATAAGCTCTTCAAGAAAGTAATTTGCCAGCAAAATGAAGCGTAGTGTAAAGCACAATTAGAGAGATCTAAAAGCATTTAATTTTCAATTCAACCTGTAACAATACAACAATACAGCCAACCTAAAATGACAACCTTCCATGAGTAGCCACAATTTACAATACGTAAGCGTATTCATTACGGATACAAGAAAGGCTGTTTTGTATTGCCCTATGTTGCTTCCGGTTTTGCTTTGCATTTAAGTAGAAACACATTTTAAATGCAGCTGACACAAATTTTCATTGAGTTGCTGTGTAACCAAGCGGAAGATTTTCACTTTTCATTTACGAGCTACTTAACTGTCTTTCTACGATTTGTAGGCACTTTGCTGGCATATACACACTCTCTCTCTATGTCTCTCCCTCACAGTGGGTTGGCAAATGCATTCCATTGAAGTACTGAAGACTTTTCATTGGGTTTCTCTCATTGCAAGAAGTGCTACCCAACAATTGCTGTTGCATTAAAATGAAGTTGAAGTGCCTGCCTTTAGTGTTTCCAAGTCGAAAGTGTTTGAACACCAAGTGTGTGGTTTTTGGTGTCTGTGATTTTATTAGTGCATTCAACATTACTCGGCTGCAATAAATTGCAATTCACATTCTTTGCAAACAAACGAATACTTCATCAGTTTTTTTTTCTTATTCTTCAAAGTTTTGTGTTTTAGGTTTCTTTTAGTTCCTCTCTCATCAAAAGAATATTTCTAGATAAATTTGCGAATTTAAGTGATATATTAAAAGAGAGCACACCTTTTAAAGAAGGTCGTCATCGTTTTCGCTTGTGTCTCATTTTGCAACGACTGAGCTCATATAAAGGGAATTCTACGAAATTTTAAAGTAATGCCTAAGGAAATGAAGTCGCCTGATATACAAATTCAGAGTAATAGGCGATAATTAACTTATTTCGCCCCTGGGAAAGGCACCATTATTGGGGCGGTAGCCATCTGCTCATGAATAATATGAATACGTTTTAAATTTGAAGTGGATTTGCTACGCGAAATTTCTCATTACTATTCATTCCAAGGAGATTGCAGTTATGCGAAACATCCGTGGTGGAAGGTGATTCCGTGGCGCGAACAGCAGCGCGAGTTAGTTGCTGATACTGCGCTCTCAAGATTGTTGATATTAATAAATCGAGAATGTAGAAATTGGAGGAAGTATGGTGAGCTATGGACCTCATAACGCCGAAGTTACAGCCGTTGTTCGCAGAAAAACCTGAAGATGCTGAGCAACGTTTTGATGAATCTAACTAAGGCAAGCTACTCTATGGCATGAAAAGAAACTCATTCCCGTCGAATTCAAGAGATGAGCGTTGGCACTTACAACGTTTTAAGAGCCGCACATTCAAATTATCTGAATGACAAACACTTACTTACTTGCCTAATTGGTGCTTAACTGTTATGTCCGTCCAACAAGATGCACCAGTCGCTTCTTCGCTCTGCCAACTGGCGCCAAATGGTCACACCAAGGGAGTTTAAATTGTTTTCCACCTAGTTATTTCAGCGGAGTGGGGGCCGCCACCTTACTCTGCTTTCGTAGGAGGGTTTCGATAAAAAAAAACGGAAAGTCATCTTCTTTCGTATAACGAGGCCTATGCAGCCACTGCATTTTAATTCGCTGGACTATGTTTATATTTCATCATTAAATCTTTTTCGGTACTCGCCATCGCCAACGCGTAGAGGTCCATAAATCTTTCGAACAACTTTTCTTTCGAACACCCCCAGAGCTACTTCATCTGATGTTTTCATGGACCCTATAGGAGGACGGGCATGATAAGTGACTTGTAGAGCATGAGTTTCGTTTGCCGAGAGAGGACTTTACTTTTCAATTGCCTACCTAGTCCAAAGTAACATTTCTTGGCAAGAGTAATTTTTTGTTAGATTTCAGAGTTGATTTTGTTGTAAGTGTTAATGCTGGTTCCCAATAAACGAAGTCTTTTACTTTTTGAAATTATGACTGCCAACAGTAGCGTGGTTGCCAAGATGCATATGCGCTGACTCTTTGCTCGATGACAGCAGTTACTTCGTTTGATCCTCATTCGCCATCAAACCCGTCGTTCTCGCTTCTTTTTTCCAGTTTGGAGTAAGCAGAACTTATGGCGCGTGTGTTCAGGCCTACACTAGAGTCATTGCACGAGTTTATATAGAATTTTGTTTCTGCAGCTAGTATAATTTTTTCCAGCATCAAATTAAAGAAATCGCATGATAGGGGATCACCCTATCGGACACCTCGTTTAGATTCGAACGGCTCGGAGAAGTCCTTTCCAATTCTGACTGAGCTGATTGTGTTGCTTAGCGTCATTTTGCACAGCCGCGTAAGCTTTGCGGGGAATCTAAATTCAAACATGGTGGAATATAGGCAGATCTTTTCGTGCTGTCGAAGGCAGCTTTAAATCGATGAAGTGTTGCTGTGTGTCAACTCCGCCGTAGTTGAAAATCTCCGCAGGAAATCCATGAGCGTTCGCTGCCTTGTTTTTTTTTAACCTTGCTTTTGCTATTCTGACTTCGTCACAATCAGGATGGGGGACATTGAATCCATCATCATCGATTGCGAGATCGGGCTCATCATCCCTGTGGGTACATCTAATTACTCCCTTTGACATCGGTTACAAAGTTGCCGTTTTCGTTCTTGCAAGAGTTTGCCCCGGACTAAAGACCTTCTGTGTGTCGCCGATTTTTTGGTAACATTTTCAGGCGTTTTTCCTGGTGACTAGCAGCTCAAGCTCCTCGCCCTCACCCATTTGTGCCTCCGCTTTTTTCTTCTTGAAAAAGGCGTCTCACTATCCGTTTCAACTAGCGGCAGCTTTCACACATTCTTCTTGTTGCGCTCGCCTTAAACGTAGCCCAGTAGGCAGTGTCATTTATTTTGGTTGCAACGAGGCATTCGTCATCGTAACCATTCCGTTGGGTTGATTTGAGCTCTCAGCGAAAATGTGTGTCGAGTTGCGAAATCATTGGAAGTCTGTTGCGATTGCAGCTTTTCGAGGTAAAGCTTTCCTTGTGTTTATGTTCCATAATTTTAGGCGTGCATACGTCGGGTTTAATACTCGCCATTAATATGTTAGAAAGATACCATAAAGTTAAGGCGTCACCATTTATCAAGTCTAGAATTGCTATTATGATTCGGTCAACTTAGGGTTTCGCATAGTCAAATTGAGATTTAAATTGTAAACTGTTTTTATAATCGGTAAAGTAAAGTAGGTCCATTTCATAAGCAATGCCTTCCAGCTTATCCCGTAGGTTCTGTATGATAACAGGGAACATTTCCAAATTTATTTGTATTTCTCCTTTATATCTATTCCCGGAAGAGTAATTCAATTGCACGTTCATAATAATGGAGCTGGTTTGTCGCTTTTGCTTTAACTTTCCTTTTCGCGTTTTTATACATGGCTTCCGCGCGTTTTTATTTAATTATGTATATAAAAATGAAAACACTCCCATCTTTAAATTTTTTTCGACATGTGCGTTTGGTTGGTATGGTAATGCTATTTTCAGCAACTCACATATTGAAGACAGTTTTTCACCAGGCAGTAATATTTAGTACACCGAGAAAATTTATTTTATTTTATTCACATCTATGATTCCATATCACACATCAGAGTTCTTATAATGAGAACACATAGCAAGGGTAGTCCACCCGAAGGTTCCAGCGATCATGGTAAAAAGGGTGTCATGAGCGTACTAGATTTATTTGATTTTTTTGTTCCACTAGCATTTATAATAATATAATTGATCAACTCGTCATAACTATCCATCCACGGGTAAGCTCAACAATTAGTAAACAGTAGGTGACGGCGCAGATGCTATACCAAAAATAATACAGCACCTAAGCTGTGATCCTTATCTTTATATTCGAATGTAGTAGAAGCTGGGTAAATTTCTCAAAAGCAAACTTGCCTCATATGACATTTGAGCAGTGCAAATGGGCGATGATTAGTGGGGAATCTCTGAAGCTACCAATAGGCAATCGTTCCTTTGGGAAAGAGTATTCACGTTTTTTAGACCAATCAGTTTTTCATGGTTTCTTCTACATAGGTTGGAGCGCGTCATTGAACTGGAAAAGCCGATAGACGTTTATATTTCCGTCGTATTTATTATAGAGCGATGATGTTCATCATTTCACTAACGTATAAGTTGTTCTTTTAAGCCCACTTTATTTAGTTTCACTCGATCTCTTGCTTGACCTCGTTTTTTCATTCCACCTCTTACTTAACATTTCGTATACATGATTCGTGCGATATGGCGTATGAGTTATCCACCTCACGCACACGAGTTGTGCATTTAGTTTTTAAGTGTGTGTGAAGGCGCGCGTGTGCGTGTATGCATTAGGGTAGACCAAAAATAGTCGAAGCCTTTTTTTTGAATGGACCACAGTATTATTTATTGTTAGGCAAGTCTAGAATATATCCTCAATTTGGGCTCCTAATGTTAATGGAAAGGCTATGCTCATCACAGTTTTAGATTTTCAGGCAAGGCTTACAGAAAAGCACTTTCAGCCGATTTTTATAAACTTATTACATTGCCAATTTTGGTAATTTTTTTGTGTACACATATTTGAAGCTCATTTAATTATAACTTTTATGAAATAGAATGGCATATTAATTTTTTCACTAATCTCCAAATTGTAAGTCTTTAAAGAGAAGATGTGAACCCACCAATAAGTATACCGAAATGATCAGGTTGGCAATCTGGTTTGAGCCATATCCGTTTGCCCGTCTTTCTGTAAACTAATCTCTCAATTTTTGATATATTTTGCTAAAATTTGGTGGGCGGTATAGCAGAATTTGCTTGATCGTTTCATCCTCCAACCGCACTTCCTACATCTGCTATAACTGACCAAGCCTAATTTAAAGGCATGTGACGCCAGAAGGCAGTGTCCAGTCAGAATACCGGCCATGATTATACAGTCCACTCTTTTTAATGATAAAAGCAACTTTGTAAGTCTAAAGTTTTAAGACCTACACATAATCTTCGACACTTTACAGCCCCGCGCTTGAACCCACACCTTTCCCGCTATTCGAGGTAACTTAAGGGTCGTGTCGGGATCGCTTCTATATGATTTCAGGATAATTTTGGGATCAATTAAGGGTCATCATTCGGAATGGCGTAGGGATTATTTAGGGGGCGTTTGGAATAATTTCAGAGTTAAATAGGGATGGTCTTAGCAAACTATTTCGGGGTAATTTAGGAATAATTTTAGAGTTACAGCAGACTCACTTGGGGATAATTTTGGAATGATTTTGGGACTCAATTTTAAGTCATTTCGTGATGATTATTGATAATGAATATTTCAATGTCCTCCCGGCGTCGCTCCGGATCATTTAAGAGGCATGCGCTGATCCCTTCACCTGGCCTTTCCGAAGGCACTAACGCATCAATCGGTCTATATGTAGTCACTACAGCAGGACTTGGAATTCAGTTAAGAGTGTGTTTGGGTAATATGGTAATGATTTTGGAGATGGTTTGTGGACCCTTCTGGGGAAATTTAGTGTTAACCTCAGGATCAGTTTAAGGGCATTTCATTGATATTTTGGGGATTATTTGATTGGTCCCGTATAACGTTTAACGAGCAGTGACTGAAAACCAATTTCACTCAAACGACAACTATGCAACTTTGAACTAATTCTGAGAATAATAACAAGTTATGGGTATAACGAGTACTCATTGTCGCTTGTTCACATACGTCATTAATCGGATCCAATATTTCAGAGGTAATGCAATTAAAAAAAAGAGTTTTGATTACGGATCGTGAAAGTAATACGGGCCCTGCTGGAAATCTTCTAGAGTAAACAGGCAATACCACGCCCACTTTGCATAATTTTTGTGCAGATTGAGTTACTTCTACGAATACAGCCTACGAGTAAGTAAGGTACTGAAATACCGAAGGAATAATACTTATGGGAAATATTTGAGATATGAAAAGTCGGCGGGGTCTTAAACCAAAAACTCTCACTTCATGCAGAATGCCCCAAAGTTGTTCCAAAACTATCAAATTAGTCTTAGTAACACAGGGTTGATTTTGAAATCGTTCCTTAAACCATACCAAATATAGCAACCAAAAGAACTATAAAATAACACGAAAATGAACCCCAAGTGATCCCCAAACAATCCCAAAATGACTCCGGGGACCCAAAATCCGTCCCTAAAATCTTCTCGAAATTTTTTTCCGGATGACCATATGAGAACGACGAAATTAGTCTGGAAGGATCCTAAAAGAGCCACGAAATGACTCAAAATTGGCACAAACATTATTTTTAAATGACCTCGAAAGACAACTCCTAAAGGACAAAAATTCGCAAAATTTACCAGTAGACGCTAGAGTCTTGGAACTTGGAATGAAGCATTTAAGAACTTTTGTGTAGAGCTTTAAAAAAATGGGAAACTGTGTTGGCGCTTACTCTTTCGACTATAATTAAGAGCTCTTATTTTGTGTGTACAGTCTAGAGCTGACTTACATTCTTAATGGGCGCTTAAACGTTGAACGCCTAAGGCCTTTCAGCAGACGCGTCACCCGCTTCTTCGCTTTGCCAAATGGCACCAATTGGTCACAACAAGGGTTTTAATCGTTTTCCACCTGGTCCTTTCAGCGGATTGGAGATCGCCGTCTTCATCTGCCTCCATAGCCGGGTTCCGATAAAAAGATCTCTTAGCCAGAGCGGCATTCTTCTTTCGCATGACATGGCCTAGCCAGCGCGTCCGCTACGTTTTAATTCGCTGGACTGTGTTGATCTTTTTTGGTACTCGGCGTTGTAAACGCGGAGAAGTTCGTAAAGCTTTAGAAGTGACGATATGAGCTAGCATAGAGAGGACTCTATTTTTCAATTGCCTACCTAGTCCAAAGTTGAGTTTATTGGAAAGAGTGTTTCTTCGCTGTATTTCGCAGCTAATGTTGTTGTTTGCTGGTTCGAAGTTTTTACGATCTAAAAATTAGTGACGTGATTTCCAAGGCGAAAATGCGCTGACTCTTTGGACGGTGACAGCAAGTATTTCGTTTTGTCTCCATTCATCATCAAACTCTTCTTTTCTGCTTCCTTTTCTAGTTTCGAGTAAGCAGAACTTACGGCGCGTGTGTTCAAAGCTAACTAGTAAACATTTTTTCTGTAGAAATTAGAGCTACGATTTCTAGAACATGTTCGAGAAGACATTTCCTGCGTGTCTAGCTTTTTCGCGAGATCCTCGAATCTCGAAGTACTCATAAGGCTCGCGAGATTCTCGAATCTCGAATTACTCGTAAGGCTAGCGAGATTCTGGAATCTCGAATTACTCATAAGGATCGCGAGCATCTCGAAATTCAACTTAAACGATTCATTGACTGTTTTATATAGAGCTTTCGATTTCTTCTGGAGCCAAAATGTCCGCAAAACCAAAAGTAAAAAACCCCGAAATGTATAGAATATAGCCAATGCTATAGTGAGTTGAAAGCCGGGAAGGTCGCGAGTATTACGAGTAATTCGAAATTCGAGTATCTCGCGAACCTTACGAGTAATTCGAGATACGAGAATCTCGCGAGAAGCCGTGTTCTTGATGTCACGTTGAAAAACAAAATATTGTGAACAAAATTATATGTATAATAAATATGTTTTGAGTTAAATGTCATTGAAGCAATATAATCAACAAAAGAGTCACAAGTAAAAACACCAAATGTATAAATGCTGTCCATACAGCGATTAACTAAGAATGTCGAGAAGCTCGTGAGACTTACAAGTACTTCGAGACACGAGAATCACGCGATAAGTCGAGTTCTCGAATTCTCAGGTCTCGAAAATCTCGCTTGTGTTCGAGAAGAAATCTTAAGCTCTAGTAGAAATTAAAAAAAATTGATTTCGTTTGCTTTTGTCTCACCCTAATGTGCACATACATGCAGCTGTCTTCATCAACGTATCACCGCATTGTAATTACGAGCGCGTGAACAAATGTGGCTTTTTATTGTTACATATGTATTATTTAGTTGTTGTTTTGACCATTTATTTATTTCGTATTGTTTTTTTTTATTTTTTTTTAGCTGTTGTGCACTTGCCGCCAACCGAGCAATAGCCACTAGGCAACTGCCAGCAGCGCTACAATAAATGAATACTTACACAATTGATTGCCTTTGCATTGCATTTTATTCGCCCACCGTTGCAGATGTATCTTCATACATATTTATTTAAATTTTTTGTTTTTGCGTCTTTTTTCTGTTTGTGTTTTTTTTTCTTGTTCATATGCATTCATACTCTTGTGTGTGCTATTTTTGTTTGTGTGTGTGCGCTCTTTCAATCTGCAACATCGACCAAGCGTATAAATTATGTAGCGCTGCAAGCGTTTTATTCATTGTAAGTTCGCATCATTTGTGGTTTTGTTCGCATTGCGGTTGCGATTTTTTAATGGATTTGCAAAAATCTTGTTTACGCCAACATCACGCCATTCCAACAATCATTTCAACAACAATTTGTACGCTCTTCAGAAAATCTTCGTATCAACACTTTCTGCCATTATAAGTTTTTTGCTTCCTTGACTTTCTTTCAGCGAGTTTTTCGGAACAATTTGTGTATGCGCTTTTTTGTAAAGTTTCCCCATTTCCTTTTCTACTTTAACCTTTGTTCAAATTAGCTTTTACCTTGTCCTGTGTAGTCGTACACTTTGCACTAAAACGCTTTATGTGTGAATGTATGAAAGAACGCGTACGCTGAAAGAGTGGTAATATCAAGGTCAGTTTTTTATTTTAAAATCCTTTGTGGCCTTTTTGTTCAATTGTAAATATGTGAGTGTGAATGTACTTGTGCGCATTATATAATATTAACAGTTAAATTTATTCGCGGTTCGAAAGGAAATTGCTTTCCATATTTAAATACCATTTGTCTGCGTGATATTCTGTAAAATTGAAGGCCAATTTGTGGAGAAGGAATGATTTTCTTTAATAGAAAGCCGTAAAAAATTTGAATCCCAAATATATGTGGTTTGTCTATAGCGATTCGATTTTACAAGTTTTTTTTTGTTTTGCCTTGAAGAATAGGCACAGATACCAATTCATATTTTGAAGATATGCATAGCACTCCCATATGCCCTCACATATACATAAATTCAATTCATATGCAAGTGCCTGAATTTCATATGAAAGTGCAAAGAAAAATCACATCCATAAGAAGCCAAGGCACTTACGGTAGGATATTCAAATTAACAGTAACCAAATTGACAACAAAAAAGTAAGGAAGGCTAAGTGTGGGTGTAACCGAACATTACATACTCAACTGAGAGCTTTGGAGACAAAATAAGGGAAAATCACCATTTAGCAAAACGAACCTAGGGTAACCCTGGAATGTGTTTGTATGACATGTTTATCAAATGGAAGGTATTAAAGAGTATTTTAAGAGGGAGTAGGCATAGTTCAATGGATGGACGCCATTTAGGGATATCGCCATAAAGGTGGACCAGGGGTGACTCTAGAATGTGTTTGTACGATATGGGTATCACATTAAAGGTATTAATGAGGGTTTTAAAAGGGAGTGGCCATTAGTTGTATATGTGAAGGTGTTTTGGAGATATCGACCAAAATGTGACCCAGAACATCATCTGTTGGGTACCGAAATTTATTTATATATGTAATACCACGAACAGTATTTCTGCCAAAATTCCAAGGGCTTTTGATTTCTTCTACTTAATATGGTAGGTGTCACACTCATTTCACAAAGTTTTTTCTAAAGTTATATTTTGCGTCAATAAACCAATCCAATTACCTCACCATGTTTCATCTCTTTTTTCGTTTTTGGTAATTTTCGATATCGAAAAATTGGACGTGGTCATAGTCCGATTTCGGCCATTTTTTATACCAGATAAAGTGAGTTCAGATAAGTACGTGAACTAATTTTAGTAAAGATATATCAAGTTTTGCACAAGTTATCGTGTTAACGGTCGAGCGGAAGAACAGGCGGTCGACTGTGTATAAAAAATGGGCGTGGCGTCAACCGATTTCGCCCATTTTCACGGAAAACAGTTATCGTCATAGAATCTATGCCCCTACCAAATTTCACAAGGATGTGTAAATATTTGT
>JARSSU010001769.1:0-15382 GCA_029619165.1 Eurosta solidaginis | reverse complement strand
TCTTTTTCTGTCTAAACTAAAAGCACAATTCCTGCGTATAGCGCTACTAAAATGTTATAGTGTATGCTGGTCTAAATCATATTATAAGCTAGAACTATGATATAAAGTACTTAATACTACACTCACTAATGATACACAGACTACAGGAGTTAAGTAACATTAAAATAACGATACAGCTAATTAAACTGGCATTCTAATGTAAGATAGACCTCCTATAGAAATAGTTGCGTGTATGCAATCTTGTAGGCCAACCATGTAAAGGTATACACTGCGGAATACAACTGGCAACTTATTTGTAATAGTTGTCGAAAAAATTTATAAAATAAAAAAAACGTTCATTAAAAAAATAATTACACCTAAACAAGTAGCTAGCTGGGTGGTAGCTTAGGCTAATGTGCGGTGTACGACTGCTGAATACCTTGCTGTGGTTGGTTTCCAATCTTATGTTAAAGTCCACGAAATGACGATGTTGTTGTGAGTGGAATGAGGCAGGCATGTTGACGAAGACTTCCGGTTCCCTGTGATAGGTTATAACATAGTTCTGCATATTAATACCAAAAATCTTCAAATAATACTTTTTATATCAATAAACTGATTGTTTCATGAGACTTATATAACATACATCCTTACTTACCTTTGATTACAACTATTATGCACTACCAACATTACCAAAGACCCAACAAACCAACCCAACCAACAAACAATAGAATATCAAAAAATAAATGTAAAAGTACAGAACACTACATTTTTTTCTCCTTTGCTGTTGTTTGTGGGAAGAATATAGAATTTATCCAACCTTCACAGCAGAGAGTAGGACATCCTCTGCACGACGCTTTCAGACGCCTTGGGGTGTGGAAAATGACTCTGAGAGCGAAAGGAGAAACGCGGGGGGGGATGGCTGTACACAGTGAATGAGAACTTCTTTTATAATCACTCTCCGAATAACAACAAACGCGTAACATAGCATTCAAGTAGCGCTTACAAATTAGCCAAAGATTAAGAAAAGACAAGAAAAAAGCAATAAACAAATATGCATACGGTGAGCGATATAAATCTCTTTCAAAAAAAATAATTTTTGACCGGAAAAAAATAAAATATAAGGGGGTTTCTTATTGTTATGGGTTTGATAGTTGATTGCCACCGGGGGGTCTAAAAACCAATTAACTTCAGACTGGTGAAATAGAATCTTTCTCGCATGCGGGCTGACCCCTTTTGTTTTCTTACACTCCTCAATGGGGCACATTTACAGAAAAGGAAGGGGTGGGGGGCTGCGGCTAAGTTGTATTAAGGAGACTTGGAATTGTGCGAGAATAAGCATTATTTAATTAGAGCTAATTCCGTCATTGAGGGGTTCGTAGAAAGCGGTTCCAAAAGAGTGTGGAGTTTTTTAAGATTATCGAGCTATTGGCAAAAGACAGTAAGTTCGCTGGACAGTGCTATTGAACTTTGTAGAAAAAAAGTCTTACACAATGCCACAGTCTTCAACACATATAAACTCTAAAGTACCAATCAGTATATGTATTATCTCCTAAACCTGGCAGCCTACCAAAATTTTCATTTAAATCATTTACGTCGACATCAGGGAGTACATATTGACCATATTTGGCTTTCAAATCAAAAACGCGTTAGTATCGGGATATAAATCAAAACGGAGTCCGTAATTTATTAAATCACTTACCAAATTCTTCTTCTTCCAACACTTCTTCTGATGATATATGCACTACTGGATGCTCATCCATGCCTCTGTGTTTTTTGTCTATATAAAGTCTTCTTTATATATACGAGTTCAATAATTGCGCCCGAACCTAATGTATTGTAGGATTCTTGGTGTACCTGAAAAGGATGAATAAAAAACTGTTTAACAGAATAAAAATGGCTTCATGTTCATAAAGACTTAAGTGCAAATATAAAGGTTTTAAATAGAAATTGGGGTAATGGTATAATAACGTTAGGCTATCATTACGATAATGAAGTATTAATGTAGCTTGTTAGCTCAGATTCAAAAAGGGCACTCACAGAAATAAGTAACAGCGCTCATATTAAACTTTTCAATATCAATCTTGTTAGAGTGCCTACAAAGTACTACAGCTGTGATCAAATAATTAGTAGCGAAACTAGAAAGAAAAGAAAGGATTAAGAAAGAACCCAAAGCCACTTCGATAAAAAAATCTAAACAGATATCTAGCGAATCGAATCGTAAAACAATTTCAACCGTAGTCCTATTTTAATAAGAAATAAAAAATTTTTTAGCACAACTGCGCAAATTATATAATGATGGCTTTATACATTGGGTGTTATTTGTTGGTCTAATATTTGGGCTAATAGTTGCATATTTCAAGTCAGTTGCATAGCCCCTTACACTTCAGAATTGACAGCAAACCTAGTTGGCATTGAGTTAACAATTGTTTGGTATCTTCCAACCGAAATCGACACCCAAGCACTTTTACAACTTCAATAGTTGCATATTCGATGGTGGCTTATGTTGGATTACTGCATTCTTGACATGAAACCACAAATTTTTGAATGAGGTTTATGTCTAGTGTCTGTGGCTACCATTCCATGGCATTGATCTGGCTTTTCTCAAACCATCTTCTTGCTACTTTGCTCGGTTTTTTCGGGCCTTTGTCCTGCTGGAACTTCTAAACAAAGTGGCAGTTCGTCTCTTGCATAGGGCAGCGTGATTTTCTATATATATATATATCAATATATGAAGCGCAGTCATAATTTACCTAACCCAAAGAATGGGTCCCACGCTTGGCCTAGAAAAGCATGCCTAGACTATAATACTGAAACCTCCATGCTTTACGTTTTTCCTTTTCCTACTTCGGGTGGTATTCGGTATCAGGTGGCAGCCTTAGATATTCGTGTGATCCCTCTCTATCATACATGAAAACCATCGACTCGCCCGACCATAAAAATGTTGCGGCATTTTGCCGACGGCCAACTCAAATATTCTTTGGAAAATCGAAATCTCTTTTGTACAAGCGTTTCAGCTACCAGCAGTTCTTTTCTTGGACTGTTCGCACCCAAATTATGCTCACGCAAACGACGGCGAAGAGTCTCAGTGCTTGGAGATACTTTTAGGGCATCTTTGATCTCAGTAGCTGCCGCAAAACGAAACTACTTTGAGTATCTATTGACGGACTCAACTTCTCTTACGGATATTGCTGGCTTTCTTCGGCGTTTTTTGCTACTTGATTGGTAATTGATGGCGTAACGATTACGCAACTTTTGTTGATGAGCAACCAATCATATTTTGCACTTCCACATAGTACGTTTTTGCAATCAACAATCAATTTTGTTGTTTAAGGCACGCTATTCAGGTTTCCAATTCCTTCTTCCTTCGATACTATTTATTGCATGTTTGGAGCCAACTTTTCAGTTGAAAATATTTTACAGTGGATACCGAATAACTTTTGCAACGAAAAATAAATAAAAAATTTGGCAACTTAAATGAAATGAGCGATAAGCACTACTAAAGTTTTGACCACAACTGTATAAATAGGTTTTAAGCAGCTGTATGATACATATATTCATCATATTTAAGGAGCTTGTTAGGTAACGTTTGTATGATAATGATCAGATGATAAAAGGATTTATGCTACCATGGATGCAACATACTGTAACGAATTTTGGGAAATTCAGTTAATTTGCACCTTCTGCTATCGTTCGAGTCGCTGAATGTAGAATAAATAACTCAATATTAAGATAGCAATTATTTTACTACTTTATTAAGACTACTTTGAGGAGTAGTACTACACATTTCCAATTAATCGCGTACTTCGCTAAAGCGTGTTAGTATCAAACTGATTGATCTATTCCATCCGCTTGCGCTGCTTTTATACTCTCTGTTGCTTCGTTTGCCTCTCTCCCCAAATTTCGAGACGTTTCCCGAACATGCCTCTTAGTTCAGTTTTATCTCTTGCTTGGTTACTTAGCTACATATATACATGTGTATCTGTAGTTTATGTAAGGCCATATGCTTTATTGCCGTCTATGTGTGTGAAATATTCTCTTCGCTTCAAGCTGCTGGTTATATGTGTGCATGTACTTCTCGTCGCCTACCATGTATGTATGTAAATGATGATTGATGTGTTCATGTACAAAAGAGTGGCTTGTTTCATGTTTTTGTTGTTGCGTGATTATTTACCAACAGCCTAGTGATGTCAGCATTCGCCACAATACGTGTATCTTTACTTCTGAAATTTGCATTTTTTAGTTACTAAGTACAAATGCTTTTTCATAGAATACCGCTTAGGCCCAGCTGTGGCTCTTTTGTCATTTTGGACAATGTTTACTGCCATAGCAGGCAAAAACTAACTCCGTACTTCAGACCGTCTTAAAAGCATAAATCACATATATTTCCACAGAAATAGGTAGATTAGGCTGAAGTGGCTGCCCGAGGGCCCGTTTAAGTCAGTAATATAAAGCCCGTTTGTGACACAACTAAAATACACCATTACTTTCCTCTTCGAACCACTTTGAAGACCTGATGAAATCTATTAGCACACAGAAAGCAGCTGCCGCGCGCCATTTAGTGGCCCGAAAGCTGCGCATATGAGGTGAGCATCTGTTTCCTCCCTCATCCTCTTTACAACTCTTGCAGCATCGACGATAAGGCGCTCCTAACCTTTCTGCATGCCTACCCATAAGGCAATGCCCAGTCAGTTGCCCCACAGCGTTGAAATTGTATCTCTACTTAGGTGGTACATGTGACAATTTCCTTCGATGTCGCTATGTCCAGAAACCCATGGAGGTGTACACGGTTCTGTTTGGCCATCCATTGAAGAGATCGGCTACAGTTTAGTGTTAGTTCAAAATTAAACGAATAGGATCCAAGACATTTTTTGGCAGCCTGACTGTCCCTGAAAATAAAGATTTCTTTGGCGACATTGTGTGTCCCTATCGTAACTGCAGTTTCCGTGTTGGCTAAAACTTCTGCCTTAAATACGTTGCAGTTGTCGGGTAGTCTGAAGGAGAGCTAGAGGTCAAGTTCCCTTAAGTATCCACCTCCAACTCTACCATTTAGTTTAGAGCCGTCCGTGTATATGGAAATACTACCGTCAACAGCAAGGCACCTATCCGACTCCGTCCAGTCATCTCTCCTTGCACAGCGATCCGCGCTGGGAGGAAGAAAATTGTATTTGTTTAGTATATGTACTAGAGTGTCCTGTGGTCTTGTTTTAACATGACAACTCGCTTAACTGCAGGGCTGACGTTGCCCCCGCTCAATAACCAGCTAGATCCAATGGAAGGATATCAAGAATGAAGAGCTTCGCAGAAGTAAACAACACGCTTATATCACTCCAAGTGTGATGCGCTATCTCTGGATTCACTGGCAAAGTTAAGCCTGCAGGCGGATGCTCTTGCGTATACGTAACATTTTTAATGTGTAAACATGGGAAACCAGAATGTAAATATTGATGTGGTGGTAATGTGAGAACAATGTGCGTGTGAGAACGTATACATTTTTATCTATAACAAAAGAAATCGACGATTTATACATGTTTCATCTTTATCGGCAAATTATCGGTTCTTTATCGATTTATTGACTTGCTATTAAAAAGCTATTTTATCGAAGAGTGATGTATTATCGATATGTTATCGAATAGTTATTGAATTGTTATCTATTTGTTATCGGAGTAATACCAATTAGTTGCCAGCGATATATCTTTAGGTTTTTCGTTTACTTACTTACTTACTTAATTGGCACTTAACCGTCTAAACGGTTATGGCCGTCCAACAAGGCGCGCCAGTCGCTCCTTCGCTCCCCCAACCGGCGCCAATTGGTTACACCAAGGGAGTTTAAATCGTTTTCCACCTGCTCCTTCCAACGGAGTGGGGGCCGCCCTCTACCTCTGCTTCCATAGGCGGGTACCGATAGAAACACTTTCTTTGCCGGAGCATCATCTTTCATTTGCATAACATGGCCTAGCTAGCGCAGCCGCTGCGTTTTAATTCGCTGGACTATGTTTGCATATAGCTCGTACAGCTCATCAATATATCTTTTTCTCCGAGAGAGGACTTTACTTTTCAATTTCCTACCTAGTCCAAAGTAGCATTTATTGGCAAGATTGAATCTTCGCTGGATTTCAGTGCTGATATTATTGCTAGTGTTGATGCTGGTTCCCAAATAAACGAAGTCTTTTACTATTTCGAAACTATGGCTGCCAAGAGTAGCGTGGTTGCCAAGGCGCGTATGCGCTGACTCTTTGCTCGATGACAGCAAGTACTTCGTTTTGTCTTCATTCACCATCAAACCCATCTTTGCCGCTTCTTTTTGCAGTTTGGAGTAAGCAGAACTTACAGCGCGGGTGTTTAGGCCGCTGATATTAATGATATCAGCATATGCCAGTAATTGCACGCTAAATATTGTTCCAGTGCGGTTAAGTTCTGCAGCTAGTATAATTTCCTCAAGCATCAAATTAAAGAAATCGCATGATAGGCGGTCACCCTCTCTGAAACCTCGTTTAGTTTCGAACGGCCGGGAGAGGTCCTTCCCAATTCTGACTGCGCTGATGGTGTTACTCAACGTCATTTTGCACAGCCGTATAAGTTTTGCGGGGAAACCAAATTCACACATGGCGGCACATAGGCAACTCCTTTTCGTGCTGTCGAAGGCGGCTTTAAAATCGACGAAGAGGTTATGTGTGTCGATTCTCTTTTCACGGGTTTTTTTCCAAGATTTGGCGCATTGTGAAAATCTGGTCGATGGTAGATTTACCAGTCTGAAGCCGCACTGATAAGGTCCAATCAGCCGGTTCACGGTGGGCTTCAATCTTTCACACAATACACTTGAAAGAACCTTATATGCGATATTAGGAAGGCTGATTCCACGATAGTTGGTGCATTTTGCAGTATACCCTTTCTTGTGGACTGGGCAAAGAACACTTAAATTCCAATCGTCGGGCATGCACTCGTCCGCCGATATTGTGCGAAGAAGCTGTTGCATGCGCCTTACCAACTCCGCGCCGCCGAACTTGAATAGCTCCGCTGACAATCCATCAGCGCCCACGGCCATGTTGTTTTTCAATCTGGTTATTGCTATTCTAACTTCGTCATTATCGGGCGGGGGGGACATATATTCCATCATCATCGATTGCGGATCGGGTTCGTCATCCCTGCGAGGTGAATCGCTGCCTCCAATTAGGAGAGCAGAGAAGTGTTTCCCTCCATAATCCAGGTACTCTCTTGACTTCAGTTACAAGGTCACAGTTTTCGTTCCTACACGAGTTTACCCCCGGTCTTAAAACCTTCCATCTGTCGCCGTATTTTTTGGTAAAATTTTCTGGCGTTATTCCTGGTGGCTAGCAGCTCAAAGCTCCTCGCACTCACGCCTTTCTGCTTCTGCTTTTTTCTTCCAGAAAAGGCGCGTCGCTTCCCTTTTCAACTCACGATAGCGTTCACACACTCCTCTTGTTGCGCTCGCTTTTAACGTAGCCCTGTAGGCAGTGCCTTTTCTTTCGGTTGCAACGCGGCATTCTTCATCGTACCAGTTATTTTTTCGTGGTCGCCGGTAACCAATTTTTTCCTCGGCGGCAGTACGAAGTGCTTTGGAGATATGCTCCCACTGCTCCTGTATTCCTTCAGGATGAGTTGTGCTCTCAGAGAGCAGGTGTGAGAGTCGAGTTGCGAAATCGTTGCCAGTCTGTTGTGATTGAAGCTTTTCGACGTCTATCTTTCTTTGTTTTTTTTTGTTCCTTGGTTTTAGCCGCGCTGCGGTGGCGTATTTTGGCTGCAACGAGATAATGGTCCGAGTCGATGTTAGGTCCTCGGATCGTGCGTCTATCACAACGTGATCGATCTGATTACAAGTATTTCGATTTCGATTATCAAAAAGTTATGGATATGTTATCGGAAAGCTACGGTTATTTATCGAAAAGTAGTGGAAAATGTTATCAAAATTATCAATATTTTTTTGGGAATTTATGGTTTTTCTATCCATTTGATAGCGAAATGTTTTCGATCCGATAGCGAAAAGTTGTCGATATCTTCATAGAATGTTATCGGTGTGTTAATGACTAGTCGAAGCCATGACAAAAGCATTCTGACGTAATTTTATTGGCGTCGTGTAAAATAAAATGTATATTGATAGCAGCCGACCGTTTAGACAATAATCTGACAATGAACTTCATCAAGACGTGTCTTACGATAATTCTTTAAGGCCCGGTTCATCAAAAATTAAAGGGTAATGAAAATTCCGACGAGGTGGAAGATGGATCAACGACTTAGAGAAATAAATTGAAGATAATAATTGCATATGATCATTCAAGCAGGAAAGGCATATACCGAAATACGGGATTGCAATATTTTTAAAATCGCGTGCAAGTTTTAGAATATTGGACTGACATAGATGCTCATATCACAAAAGAAAGAAGAATTTCAAAGCTCCGTTTGGGCAGACTAGGGCGATACGGCTGATGTCACAAGCTTAAAATAAGGACTCGCCAGCAACGGCAATTGAGAGAGGTGTGGGCTGCAGGAAAATATAGTTGATCCCGTTCTGTATATGTATGCTACGCTGGCAAGGTCAGCGTTATCCGATTTCGAGGTAATAGTTGAGTTCGAAAACTTCTACATATTGTGAACAGGCGAAGTTTTTTTTATAAAACAGTCCCGATGCCGAAGTGGGGTTTTCTGCTACGAAATGCCACAATTTCTTTTCTCATGTAAAAAACGAGACTTATACCAGGCAATCTGTATTTCGGAATAGACCTTTGGCTGCTGTTAGGTACCACTAGAGTTTAGGAGAAGTATTTTAAGGAAATGGATCGTATGAAAAATCCATTGATGAAGTTGTTACCAGGATTGTAGCTAGGATTTTTTGCCCTACCACTTTTGGCGTATAAACTTAGATTGGACAAATTGGCTACTATATACCGAGTTTAACTTTCTTTGTGTGGTGGTAGTGTGCCCCGCCTACCACACTGAAGTTAATGGTTTTAGCCCCGGGCAAATCAACATCAACAAATAAGAAACCTTATTTTATTCCGGTCAATTTTTTGAAGATTTATGGTGTTATGTAAGGCTACTTGACCTATTACGTTGTTAGTGCATATAAAAGAAGTCTATTCACTGTTACAGCCCCGCGTTTCGCTAGTCATTTTCAAGGGTGAAATCTATTTTCAACAACAAACAAAAAAATGTTTACATTATTTTGATGTACGTGCTATGTAAAAGCTAATAGTATATATAAAGTTATTAAGTTAACAAATATTTTAAACACACAGGAAGCTCCATACAAACATGTATTTAATATAAACAAAAGCACCACTTACTTTAATTATATTTTAAACGTTTAAAACTATTAAAAATAAGTTAGGGTCATCGGTACAACTCCTGTTGTGTATCATTGTCATATTAAATCTATATCTTCTATCTATAATAATAATAAATCTTATAACATAAAGTCGCTAAATGCAATGTAAGCACATAAATTCACACAGAATACTCCGATTTTAAAACGGTTTTTTTCATTTGAAAGCTTAGCTACGTGAGATGGTACAGTTAATATAAGTTGAAGGTGTATATTATAGGGGAGGGGGAAATTGCCAAAATGTAGTAAAAAATCATAAAATTTTTGTTTACACTGCTATAACTCATAAACGGATGGATGGATTTAAAAATTCTGATTTTCAGTAAAACTTTGAAATATTTACCTTCGTTCTGCATCAAAAAATACTTGATTATTTTCTTATATCAGCCAAATTGTTTAAACAAAAAAGTAACATTTTTACCAAAAAATCCGTGTGTGTGGTTGTTCGGTGTCAACTGTGCGCGCAAATTACTTTTGAGTGAGGCGACACATAGCATTCGCTGCGTTATTTAACTTCGGGAGTACATTTATATGTATGTATGTATTTTCATATCATATCAGCTTGACATATCGCTCATTTGCTGCAACGTCGTCAAAACTCAAAAAACATGACTTTTGAGTTAATAACACATAAACGTACCCAATATCATGAACTAGGTTGTATAAAAAAATTTTTGTGAAAATATGCCTTTATATGCGCAACATATGGCAGTTAAAACCTTTGAATGGCTCTCCTGAAAAATTGTGTTTTTTGAGTTATGACGACGTTGCTGCAAATGAGCGATATGTATGTACATATATATTTATGCGTTGTTGCCAATTTAACGCAACATAAATGGTTAAGAATGCAAAAATCTCTTCAAAAGTACTCTTTCGTTAAAAAATATTGAACATTTCCTTAAAATTCTTAAACAAAAGTTTTATTTTTTGGTGTTTTTGCATGTATATTAGACTGTATATGCTGATATTTGTTCACTAAGGAAATTTAATTCTTCAATATATTTTTTATGCTAAGATAGTCCTGAGATTTGTTTCTACAATATGGCTATCAAATGGAAACTGTTTATTATTACTTTGATACGGAGAATTTTTCGTACCCCTGGGTGACTAGGGTCGTGAGATATAGGCCAAAACGTGGACTCGGTTACCCCTAGAATGCGTTTATACAATATGGATAACAAATGAAAGCTGGTGATGAATGCTTTAGTACAGGGTAGTTTTCATACCTCTTGGTGACTAGGGTCTCGAAATATAGGCCAAACCGTAGATCAGGGTAATACCAGGATGTGTTTTTACATTATGGGTATCAGTTTGGAGCTGTTGGTGTGTGCTTTAGTACAGGGTAGTTTTCAAACCTATTGGTGACTATGGTCTCGAGATATAGGCCAAAACGTGGACCCGGATACCCCTGGAATGAGTGTGTAATGTGGATATCAAATAAAAGCTGTTGCTGAGAACTTTAAATTAATTTTCATTGCGATATTCGATTTAGTCGCATCAACCTGGCAATACTGATAAATATGCATGCGAAGCCGAAATATAGACATGAATTAATGATACCCACATACCTACTTACATACGTACTATTCGATTTTCCTGAAATTTGGTATATAAATTTGCCTATATTAGTATTTACGATCCTTTTTTCAGGGAAGTAGACCAGAGACGGACTGGAACTTAGACTCGGAGTAGGACTTGGGCTCGGAATGGGACTGGAACAAAATAGATACCACCCTCTTGGACTGCCAATAATGGATGAAGGAACATGAGAACTTGAGATAAGAGAAAAGAGGGAAGGAGAAAGATACTGAGAAAGAGATAGAGTGAGACGAAGATAGAGATAGATGATGCGAAAAAACGAAGGGAGGAGTGAATAAAAGGATTAAGAAGATTAAGTGAAGAGGGGGGAGGGCAGAATTAGACGGAAAAATCTTATTAAATTGTATGCAGATAGACCAAATTTAGGGCAGAAACAATGTCTGCCGGGTCTGCTAGTTTGTTATAAACATAAAAGGTAAGTTCAGCGATATGTGCGATGTCTTCTTTTTTTGTTTCCTGTGTTTTCCCCCTTCTGCAGTATTCTCAAGCTTTCTAATGTGTTACTGGCTCTCCCACGTTTGTTTTTGTCTATAGTTTTCGTATTTGCCAGATCAGCTTTATGTCCACTAGCTGGGATGTGCTGTGATAAGGCAGTATTGTTTCTGTGATGTCAGCTTCGTGTTCTGTTAGTCGAACGCCCAATGCTCATTTCGCAGTTCCTATGTACAATTTGGGATAGTGACTAAAGTCTGTATTTCAAAATGATGTTGGGTCAAACTTCTGGCAAAAACTAAAAAAAATTCTGCGCGACTTAATAATTTCGAATCAAGATTCTGGGTGGACATAATGACTAAGGGTCATAATCCTGAAAAGTAAAATTCTGGTTTCCAAATAATTTTAGACAAAAATTCTGGTTGTTTTTATTGTTGAAAATAAGGCAGACATATTCTGATTTTTAAGAATCAAATATATAATTCAAAAATAATAGACATTATAGGTAATATATGTATGTATGTATGTAGAAAAGAAGTTGTTGAACAATTAAATTTTTAGCAATTCTTTTTAGGAAACAAACACATTGTTTCTTCGCTATTTTTCTAATTTTTTTATTTGCTTTTAATGTTTTCATATTTCGTTTTACGTTTTGGCCCTCTTGAACTCTGGCAATCTGCGCTTTCGCATAAAGCATCTCGCTTTTAAATCATTTATGAGTTTATACAGCCCACAATTTCGTTTCACAACAATAACCTTAAGGCGACGATGCCAGGCTTCAACATTGTTTTGTGTTCTTGGGGAATGTATGCTTGTAGACTCCTCGTGCGCTGACCAAAATTTGGGCGAATATTCCGGTTGCGATTTGACTCCGTATATATAATTTCTTCGAACCATGAGCAAATATTCCTCATATCCGTGTCATCAACAGTATTATACAAATGATTATAGTACTCAGAGACTTCGTCGTAGGGAACAAAAGACAGGCTCTTTAACATTCTAATTTGTAATGAAAAGCACGTATCAGTACCATATTTCTGAACCAATCTGTAAAACAAAATTTTAGATTGTAAGTAGATAGTTGCACTATTTTAAAAAATGTATACTTAGGTTACTATTTATACCTTTCTCTTTGTATTTTTCTCCAAATTATTTGATTAAAATGAGAAAAGCATCCCTGTAGTCTCGCTTCTGGAAAAAATTTGTTTGCCGCAGATATTAAACCCAATTCAAAATCACTTAAAATATGTTCTGGATGTAATTGTATTCCATATCCTTCATCTATCTCTATAAACTCATAAAAGAGCATTTCGTAGCTAAAAAGCGACTTTTTGCTCATTATACAGAAAACAAGAGGAACTATTTGCCCTTCAACATGGCCGTGTATCGAGAAAAGTAGTCGCACTATAGAAGCGCCACGTCGAAAGTTCCGTCCATAATCCAACAGTCGCTTTTATCAAATAATTCTGTTGATGACTTAGTGCCGAAGTTTCATTTTGAAGGTGTTTTTTAGATAAAATGAAAAGTTCGTTTTCCAAAACATACAAACTAAATGGTATATCTATTTCTTCTAGCGATCTCGGCTCATGAAGGATTGCCGTTGACCTTCTGATTCTGTTAATTTTTCTTTTTTGAGCACAACAGATTTCTGGATTATTTGTTGTGTATTTAAGAAACTTTTTTTCGCTAGCTTTTTCACCAAATTATTTGCTTTTACTACGTCAAGACTATCGGCAAAAAGGTTTATGAGAGTGACATTCAGAATGCTTAATGATATGATGCAGGTTTTCACTAAACTTTTTGTGATAGCGCGGGAAGACATTTATATTGTATTCTTTTGGAGCAGGCCCAATTAAATGTTTTTTTTTCTGGACCGCTCAAGATATTAAAAAAATCCCGCAACACATAACATATCCTTTCTTTTATTTGATTTAACTAGAGACAAGTTTGCCATATTTATCAGAAGTTGTGTTCGTTTCACTGGTAACACATAAAAATTAAATTATTTAACATTTTTAACCTTCAAGTAATCACGCTGATCAGCTACTATCAATGGAAAAGCAAACTATCTAAGCAAAGCATTTCCATATGCTATAAACGAAAAATAAAAACAAATCAATCACAGTTATGTTTTATGTTTCTATTCTTATTTAATCTTTTCGTAGGTCTGGTGATTTTTGTAAAGCTTACAATAACATGATATATATATATAAATGAAAGAATGTAAATTAACGGTAACACTCATGTATTTATTATGGGTACACTAAACGCAAATTAGTTTCATATTCTGATATGAAAAGGTGAAATACATATATTATGTTTAGTAATTTATACATATTTTTTTAGTTTGTGGTGAAATACAAATATATTTTCACTAGAAGTCTCGTCTAAGTTTGTTTTTGTTTTTCAAAATGCTGTATTGAAAAATCGGAAAAGCAATACAGCATTTTGAAAAACAGAATTTTGAATATCCAGAATTTTTTATACGGAATTATGAAAAACAGAATATTGAACACGGCATTTTAACAACGCAGTATTTTGTAACTCAGAATTTTGAATCCAGAATTTTGGAGACAGAATTTTGTCTTATAATCAACCCGTACAATTTGTTGCAGTCCTCATTCTCTTTTCCTTTACATGTGATTTCGTTCACTACTGGGACTGGGACTGGGACTGGGAAAATTGTAAAAGTAACAAGAATGCCAGGAACGTTTAAAGTTTGTAAAATATATACCAAAAAAAATTGCTTCGCCTAGCATAGCTTATTGCGAGCCCTCTGCCGCCAGCCTAAGAATAACATTAGGATACGATAAAGAGTAATAGACAGAGTAAGACTAAGATAGGAGAGGAGCAGGAGTGTAAAAGGGTAAATATTTATGGAATATTGAAAGGGATAGGGAAAATTGAGTTGGCCACTTAGGTAAACAGTTAAGTAAGCGTAGGGTGAACTGTACGAGCAATAAAGACTTCCCACAAACTGAATGTGTATATAAAGTGCACACAGAAGGAGAAGAAAGAAAAAGGGAGGTATCGGATAGATAAGAAAGACAGAACAACGTCTATCCGTTTGATCATAAGGCTTTGATTATTTCATGCTCTTAACATTTCTACGGCTAGTCCAGAACTGTTAGATATGAAGATAATGATAAGCCACAGATTAATATTAAAGCTTGATTATTTGACATCGTGCTGTAAACCTCTGGTGTTATATTTTTCACAACACAGAGATAGACTTACCTCTTAACGTTTTGGTTAACATAGGTAATGTAGATTATTTGGACCGTTCAACGTCAATCACTATTCATGAAATCATTTCCATTGATAAAATGTTTTCATATCCTCTCAAGATCTCGTAATTCTGTGATATAAAATAATATCTGCGAAAAACGAATTTTATGCACGCGGGTCTTACTCATTGAAAAACCAAATAAAAATAAATAGTTGGCGCGGTTTACCTTCGAAGAGATAAGGCAGAGCTTCTCTTACAAATTGCACCGTGATCCTTTAAATCATTCCTACAAATTGAGAGCCGGGTTCTACATTTTTTGATGCCGATTCCGAATGGCTACCTGCAAGGCAATTAATTTTCACCGAGCAGCTTTTATGGCACAAATATACTTGGAGTGTTTGCCGAGAGGCGACCCGCTTACTTACTTATTAATTGCTTCTTCGCCCTGCAACTGGCGGAATTGTCCAACAATCATTCAATTCCTGGTCCTTCAGCGAGTGGGGCACTCTCTCCTCTGCTTCCATAGACGGGTTCGATGGAAACACCTTCTTAGCCGGAGTGTCATCCTCATTCGCATAACATAGTCTAGCCAGCGCGGCCGCTGTGTTTTAATTCGCTGCACTATGTTGATGTCTCGCAGAGTTCCTACAGCTCATCTTAAATTTTCTTCCGCACTCGCCATCACTAACGTGTAGAGGTCCATAAATCTTTCGTAGAACTTTTCTCTCGAACACTCCCAGAGCGCTGCGTCTGAAGTTGTTATGGTCCATGCTTCTGCACCGTATATATCAAGACAGGTGCGATAA